>KZ538827.1:7965-45747 GCA_000934665.2 Catajapyx aquilonaris | reverse complement strand
AATACCTCGGACATGAGCAATGGCCAAGTTACAGCAAGAGAAATTCCATTAAAATCTTTCGATGATTAAACTTAAGGTCGACCTGGAAAAACAAAGTTAGTGGTTCAGGTTGAAGAAGTTGAGAATGCCAGTAATTGACAACGACGTTGAACTTGGCCGTATTTCAGATCTCACCACTTTTTACGGCCAAGCAGTCAGGAGAACTTGGCCTTTTTTTACTGAAAGGTTTTTGGTGGGATCTGTCTTACCTTTGTATCTTCTAGTAACCAGATAACCATAGTTGCTTTATCTCCTGCCAATCAAGGATGAGGAAGAAAATAGCAAACCTTTTGTGGAAAAAGGCCCAACAGCAACTCATGAAGCATCTCCTAAGTGTCCTCAACCAAGGGAAGGTAATGGAATGTCTATTGACCTGAGCTCCAGCCACTTCATGGTGGAGGGTAAATTTACCTGCTTTGATGAATGGTGCTTTCTAATAACTCTCTTCTTGGGATGGTCCCCTTCACAGTGCCCAACCCTTTGGCGTGGGACCTTTATGGTCTGGTCGCCGTACCTCTGACACAGTGCCCATCCCTGGAATGACACAACTGCTGCAATGTGCAGAAGATGTGGTGCACTAAATAAGATATATTGCATGCACACTGTCACTGCATGCCAATTTCATAAGCCATGATGCAATTTTGGAGCGATTCAAGAAGGTGGCTGGTTACAAGCATACCATACAGTATGTCTTGTAACTAGATGGCATCACCATCTCGTTACAAGACATAACTGCCTGACCTGGTATATTTTCTAGTGCATGAAATCACTAATGATCAAAGATGTCACTACACTAATGGACAATCGTCCAGAGGCATTGGTGATAGCCAGGAGATTGAAAGAACACAAGTACGGTATGGGGCTATTACGGGCCATTTCATGCCCAGCTTCTGGACGTCTCTGTTATCAGCCATACGCTCTTTAGGGGGGAAGTTTGTTTTGCCTGGAACTCTTTGCTTTCATTTTACTTCGCTTTTTGGGATAGGATAGGGACGGAAGGAAGCGGCTGTGGCCTATTAATTACGAACTTCAACTCCGGAATCTTCCTGGAAGGACCGTGGGAAACCACAGAAAACCATGGTCAGAGTTGCCGGCCCCAGGATTTGATCCCAGGACCTCCCGATTAGCAGTGGGACACCATATCCCCTCCTCCAAACTGTTTCGGTAATGTGTTGTAATAGACCAGTGGTTCCTAACCTGAGGGGCACGCCCCCCCAGGGGGGCGCGAGAGGATTTCAAAGGGGGCGTGAGGCCATGAGAAATACGTAAAATAATGTATCATGTTTCCGCTTGGCGCTGCTGGAAATATGAAGGGACCGACTTTTCTCCTTGCTTGTATCCGATGTGCTTACAGTGTAGGAAGATTCCACTGTACTTTGTCAGCTACATTCACCTAAACTTTGTGACCTTGAACCCCCCAAAAATTTGTCCTTCTGTTGTTGCCCCCTATTTCAACAGGTTTTCATTCCTCAGTTATAAAATTTTCTTTCAAGAAACTCTTGCTGAAGTTNTTATGGGGGGGGGGGGTGTGATTGTTTGGTGAAAACGAAAAGGGGGGGCATCATGATGATAAGGTTGGGAACCACTGTAATAGACAGAATTGATCCAAATTAGGCAGAGATTACCTTTATGAGTGGGAGTTTGTCTAGGTCTCCACATGACCCCCTTTGCGTACTCGGTAGAGTTGATATCGGGTGCTCCATTCCTGCCACGTGTTTTGTAGCATTATTTCCAGAGTGATTGGTGTGAACGCTGCAGAATTGTTCACCTCCAGGTCATCCAGGCTTTGATGTCGTTTTCCGTAGACGATAGTCTTCACAAACCACAAAGAAAGACATTGGGGAGAGTGAGATCCAGGGAGTTTACAGGCCAAGGAATAGGACCACCACAGCCTCACCAATTGTCATAGAAAGTGTTGTTGATCTTTCTGACTTACAGTGACCAGTGGAGTGGTGCCCCATCTTGCTGGAAAGTGACATTGTTGTCCAGTTGTGGTACCTTGGTGGTACCAAGAAGATCTTAGAATGTCAAAGTATGGTCCTGCTTGTATTGTGTCCTCAGAGAAGAAAAAAAGGCCGTATACAGCTGGCTATGCCACATCCAGCCTCTTTGGTCACGATGCAGGCCCAATGCAGGCGCACTGAAGTACAGTGCATGAATCTCCCATCTTGCCTCGCCAAACTGGCAGAATATCAACTTGGAACAGCTTATGTGTTGAATGTGATACATGTTTTATATTATCCCTACCCAAACGGATCACCCTGTATAATAAGTAATAACATATACCTATAGCTATTATGCCTCTTTCACACGAGGCCATCATGGACGTGGTGCCACGTCTTTGCATTGCTGCAAATGGAGCCTTTCACACATGGTGGTCGCATGCTTGGCAGCACTGCCAGAAGTACTGGTGGCAGGCAGAGCGATTTTTGGTGCTGCCCGCTGGCCGCGCTGCCACGTGTTTGCATTGTATCATATGAAGCCTTTCACATGAGACGTGCGACTTTTCATGGCGCCAGATGTGCATTTTGAGACCGTGCTTGGCTGGCAGTGTCCGTGGTGGTGAAAAAATCTGTAACACGCCTCCAGGGAAGCGCTGCCTAATTTATGCAGCAGCGTGAAAATCAAATTAATTAGTAATTTCTAATGTTATTTCAAACATTTCAGGCGCCTGCCTATGCCACTGACAAAATAATAGTCTACTACGCACTACAAGTAGCTATACTCTCCTCCTTTCCGCTTAGGTCTGGTCCTAATTATGAGTTGAATCAAATTACTCTTGATTTTCTAATTTTAGAGCACAAGTTCTCCAGTCTCTAGGATCGTATGGTATTTTTTTACATATTAATTTTAAAAAACAGCAAGTCCCATGCTGTCCTCGTGTGAAAATGGCCTTAGTGCACAGCTTATACACAAGCTGCATGCACCATAGTGGTCCGACTGCACTATAAGTCTTCTTTTCCCTGTCTTTCTGCCCCTGTTTCGGTTTATCACAGAGATCTACAGTATTTTGATCAAAAATATTGTCACATCAGTCATCAGGAACCTTTTTCCATTAGAAATTTCTCCTGTCTGGATGTCGTTACTCGACATTCTAATCCTAGTCTAACTTTGCACTGCAGTGGAAGTACCATTCCTTTCTTCCTGCCAGGCAATCATGTATAAAAATCACATACAACTACATAATTATGTGATTGGCCGGTTGGAAGAAAGGGGTGGTATTTGCACTGCAATAAGTGAGCTTAGATGACATTAATACCAATAGGAACATATTCATACAACAGTGAAGGTCTAATATCGAGTTTTTTTCTCTCTCATGGAAGAAAACACGCTTTTAAAATGTATATCATTAAAAAATGGATACACTTTGATGTTTATTCATGATCGAAAAAGCTGCCTCCATCCAACCTGAGTGTATGCACCGGGTACAGCTTTCGTCGTTTTTCAAACCCATCCTTGCTTCTGCCAAACATCTGGGTGGCAACTGAAGCTGCTATGGAGGTGGCCATCAGGGAGTAGAGGTTTTCTTCTGCTTTTCCCTCCGTAACAGTAACTGTCAAGTTATGCATCCCCATCCCCTTGTAGTTCTTGCATCGCCTAGCAATCCTATTTGCTTCCTCTTGCATTCGCATTTGGTCCATGCGAGGCTTCAGGATCTTTGGATTCACTGGTTGGGCCACAAAGCGAGTTTTCATCTCACTGTCTTCATGGTGGTGCCTGAAGGAAATTTTAATTCTGAATCATTCTGAACTGCTGTCATACTGTCTGGGTCATTCTGAGATTACAAAAATAATTCATTTTTATGGCAAATTGAAATATTTATGATCGAGTCAATTTGTTAGATGCTTCAAAAATAACTTGGAACAATGTTAATGTATGCAGGGTGGTATACACTGCCCAAGTTCACAATTCCAGTACCGGTAAACTCTAGATATAACAAATTGTAGTGTAGTTATATGAGTATTTTACCCTTTGATAATGTTTGGCTACTTAGGAAATTGCTGTTTCTTTTTTTATTATTTTCTTTCTTTTTTTAGGCTTCTAGAAAAAATTAATGGGGGGGAAAGGATTTCTGTGGCCTGTTTGATTGACTTGCCAAGGCATTTTTTCACAATGACAAATGAAATACAGAATTTCTTTCCCAGAATATCCAGTTCTAAGAATCAAATCAGGGATATCCAAAATGACAGACTTTGCCATTATATAAAAATTGAATTGGTGAGAATGAAAAGGGTCCATGTCCTCTCCTCTCAACTTTGCAGGAGAGGCAATACAACAGGGTGTCATGCTATAAATCGATGGAAGTGTTTTATTTCCAACCTTTCAAGTAAAATGTCCTTCATACCCTCAGATCGGACCAGTTACATGGTTTTTACCATTTTTAAGTGCACAATTTGCAAATCAATTGCAGTTTCCCTTTAATGCATTGCATATACAGCGCAGTACTATCTCTTCATGGTAATAGCCCACATTTCAAAATTTTCAAGAAGTATGTTAACTATTAATATGGTAATGTGTTTTAGTAATTTAAATGTTGATAAAGTACCCTATGATGACAAAGCATGGTAAATATAGTTAACCGTAATTATTAATATTAAGCAGGAGAGTATTCTTATAGCCATCTGGACAGGTCACTTCCCTCAAATTAGTCTAATTTGAGTATAAGCAAGAGCTAATAACTTGGTGTAAGTCATAACCAGTCACCAAGGCAATGAAAGTGTCAATAAAAGTATGCTCCTGGAGAAGGGATGTGATGTCATATACTTTTAGATTAAAGCAATCAAGTTATACCAACTTTCAGTTTTTTTTTGTTTATGTTTTTTAAAATAATTGTGGGTAGTGCTTCTGAGCCCTTGGGTACAAGCACGGACCTTTATTTTAGCCATTTGTACATTCGTAGGCTACATCGCAGGACCTTTCGCGAAATGCCTGGGCCCACGGGCAGGGTGACAGGAGGGGATGTGCAATGTGCAGTGCAAAGTTTCTAACATGGTACATAGTTTGTGAACTCCCCCGGGTGGTTATGTCTAGCAGAAATTCCACTCGAGACGAAGCCAGAGACGACCCAACTCTGCAAGCGATGAAGGGGGGGAACCCTGGGCTGGGATCGAACCCGGGACCTTAACATCCATGGGCGCATACGTTACCGCAGCGCCACTGCGCCTCCCTCCAACTTTCAGTAATGAGACAGGGACTGCCAAATGTGATCTGATCATGTAATTATCACTTCTTGGTACATAAATAAACTGGACTGCAGAACATGTTATTTTGGAGGTGGATGCAGTTTGCAGTATTTTCTGCATAGGCTGAGTGTGATATTATTGCAGGGTAGTCTCTGATTTGTTATACTGTATAGCAATGTGAGTAGCTGTACCGTAATCTGATGCTGTTCCTCTAAGCCCTGTCTAGGATTCAAATAATTGAGAAATGAGAAGAGGCAGTGTGGGAGCTTAAATTTCACCAAAAGTTTCTTGTAACAGGAATTGAAACACTATCGGTTGAGAAATTGGGCATTATACAGTATAGTGACCAGGTTTCACTTGAGAAGTTTGTTGGTAGAACTCCTAAGTACCTGTACTTCTTGACCCCACATGAGTACTCTTCAAGGACGGCAGAGAGCGAGGAACAACTTATTATTTGACTTAAATCGGAATTAGCCTCCTCTCACCTGGAGTGACGTGGGCATGCAGGGATTGCCGTGTTGAATTTTTTTCCAATGCCACCAGTAGTCGCAGTTCCCACACTTCCCGCAGCTCCCATATCCTGGTCTCCAGGTACTGGATAAAATCTCTGGGCACCCATGGTGTTCTTGGAGAATGGTCCATTTTGAATAAGCTTCTTGGTGTTTTGTTTGTGCAAAAATGACTGGGTTGGTTCTACCAGCCTCTGCAGCCTCTTTGGCATCTTTCCCGATGATGCATCATCAGTTTTCTTGGTGTGCATGCTCTCCTCCTCTATGATTCTCATACTGTCATGTAGTCCAGTCAGAAGTCCCTTGGCCTGGGCCTCCTCTATTATGGCACGAGCCGAGAGCTTCACTGTCGCCTGTGAATGGTCAGATGTTGTGGTATGGGAATGTATAGGTTGATGTATTTACAATTATTGATGGAACTGGTGGTAAAACTTGGCTTGTCAAATCAAATATCTTAAGAATTTCATTCAAATTAGTGCTGACTACTGGTAAGCTTAGTTGTAAAGGGCAAATTACACTCACTCTCTTCCATTGTGTTTTGGCGCCCAAATTCAAGCATATTGAAAAATTAGTGTGCCCAGGATAGAAATGATGAAGACTTACAGTTCTCTTCAGCATTGCCAGGAAGCACCCACTGCCAGTTTCGGAGGGCTTTACTGTGAAGTAGCGCCTATCATCTATGCTGCTGCTTTCCTCAATGTTGGTGTTGTTACTGCTGCTGACAATGTTCCCTATAGCTTCTATTGGCTCCAGGATGAATAGGTCATCTGGTGGTTTCTGACAATATGAGAGCTCACGTAGTTTGTTTTGCCATAAAATTAGTCCTTTATACAGAGAAGAACAATGCATGTCCCATAACTCAATTTCTGAAGGGTTATTGTGTATTGCCTTTATCATTTTGGCTTCTTACATAAATACAATAAAAGTGTTTTTTTTTCTCTCAAAAAGGTAGTCAATGAAGAAGAAAAAACAAATCAAATGCTGTAACTCTCACATTATAACACAAAACAGACTCACACAGATCAGCAAATCGGGTTGCACAGTGAATCATTATTATTGAATTCACCATATCACGCATGTTGATCAGCTTACACGTTCTTGAACCCAAACCCCCAAGTGCAGAACACTCTTGGTAATAATATTATTATATCATACTAGGGGAGACGGAGTAGCGCTGCGGTAACGTATGCCCCCACGGATGTTAAGGTCCCGGGTTCGATCCCAGCCCGGGGACACCCCCGTCATCTCGTGCAGAGTTCGGGGTCATCTCTGGCTTCGTTTCGGGTGGTATTTCCAACCGACTAAGCCACCCAGGGGAGTTCACAAAATGACCACAGCTACGACATTGCACTGCACCTTGCACATCCCCTCCTGTCATCCTGCCCGTGGGCCCGGGCGCTTCGCAAAAAGGTTCCAAAATTGTACGACGACACAATAAAGGTCCGTGCTGAATACCGTAAGGTCAAGCACTACCCCCAGAATTATTATTATTATTATTATTATTATTATTATTATTATTATTATTATTATTATTATTATTATTATTATTATTATTATTATTATATCATACTATGGTTCTCTGAGAACACTACACATCAGCACACAGCATTCTATACTGTAATCAGCATGCTTGTAGAACGTGATTACTGCTTACTTCTGTAACGATCCTGTCCGGGTCCTTATGTCGTTTGGCTATTGCATCTCTGTACTTGTTATTGACAGTGCAGAGCGTTGAGTCAATGACCATTTGGTTTTCCACATCCAGGCGTGAGTAGGTCTGGTAGAGAGCCAAGTACACTCGAGGAAATGCCAGTGCATGTTCCAGGATACTCACCTGGTCTGAGAACAGCTTGCGGGCCATATTTTGACCCTGGTGATGGTCAATGACCGCATTCAGCAGACTCATATCTAAATAATAATAATAATAATAATAATAATAATAATAATAATAATAATAATAATAATAATAATAACAACATCAACACTAATACACTATGCAACACGATAGTTGGCAATGGAAATTCATCGGAATTTCCATTTTCCTCAGGCCACTCGTAACTCATAATGACCAGTCATTATTTTTGTCTGCAAATTGTTTTTGACATCGGGGCAGTCAAAAAACCAAAATCCTCAATTACTCGTATATAGGGGGTTTTCCCAATCACGTGGGTCTACAGTAAATGTTACTCAACCATCTCGGACTTTGCTGAAAAAAAATCACAGCTGTACACAGCTAGGCCGTAACACTGCATATCAAATTTCATCTACATTGAGCAATACCGTGGGGAGGGAAAAAATCGCGCAATTTGGAAATGGGGCCTTTTTTTGGATAATTTTTTTCGGTTAGTGGAAGTGGTGAAAACCCAATCAACATATACATCAAACGAAAGAGAAACACGAGGAGAATGGGCCTATTAAATTTTTCTTCTTCTGAAATGTAACCAGAAAAGCGTGTGTGGCATTCGATCGATCACATGTCCAAGAATTTGGGTCCTTGAAAATTAGTGGTATACAAGTATAATTAACTGCAAAACATATCTATTATTTTCTCGCGAGCCATGCATGACCCAGGATTGAAACTGAACATATTGAATCTTGTATGGGTCACAACCACGGTCACAACTCCTGTCACCAAATATGGCTGCTCTTACGCAAATACATCACTAATTGTTTGCGTCTAAACACTCGGACATGTGACTGAGCATGTGACCAATAGAATGCTACACACGTTTTTCTGGTTACATTTTCGAGAAAAATAAAATAGGAGCATTCTCCTCGCGGGTTTCTTTCATTTGATATATGGGTGTAACAAGACCCCGTGCAGAAATTTTAAAGGTGGGTAGGGGACCCCAAAACAAACATTTTTGAACAATGAACCCACCCTCTAAAATAATCACAAATTCACTTAAATCGATTACTGCGGTTAGTGTCTGTAGTAACAGTTATGTGGTTGCTGTTACTCTATAGGCCTACAGCAGCGTTGTCATGGTAGTGTTGACAATTTAGTGCAGTACTGTACAGTAGTAGGAGGCTGTGTGTACAAGTGGCTGGAGGACACTTTGAGCAGCTCCTTTGATTGCAGGTTTGGTCCAATAAAGGTGGTGGTAGGTTTCATGTCACCGTTCATTAATTTGTGGTGGTGACGACCTTTTACAGTACTGTACTAAATTGTCAACACTACCATGACAACGCTACTGTAGAGTAGCAACTACCACATAACTGTTACTACAGGCACTAACCAGTTATCGTTTTAAGTGAATTTTCTGATTTTTTTACAGGGTGGGTTCATTGGTCAAAAATGTTTGTTTTGGGGTCCCCTACCCGCCTTTAAAATTTATGCATGGGGTCTTGTTACACCCATATATCAAATGAAAGAAAACCGCGAGGAGAATGCTTTTATTATATATATAGTTTTGACCAGTTACAACTTCCACTAACCGAAAAATATTATCCAAAAGAAAGACCAATTTCTAAAATTTCGCAATTTCTTCCCTCCCCACGGTATTTCGCAATTTGGCTGAAACTTGGCATGCAGTGTTATGGCATAGGTGTGTACAGCTGTGATTTTTTTCAGCAAAATACGAGATGGTCTAGCAACATTTAGGCCCACTTGATTGGCAAAAACTGCTATATTTGAGGGTATTGGTTTTTTAACTGCCCGAGGTCAAAAACAAATTGCAGACAAAATGAATGGTCATTATGAGTTACGAGTGACCTAAGGAACATGGAAGTAGCGATGAATTTCCATGGACAAAAAACAAGTTGATTTTTGTTGCATACCGGTAGTGTAATACAGTAAATGTAGTTGCCCCTTGGGACTTTCAAAAATTGACACTGATGTAACAACTCTACACATGGAACTACTCACCCACATCCTCATTGCAGACAAAATCAACTGGGTTGATGACGTTGCAGTTCGAGGAGGGTGGGGTGACATATACAGCAGTAACGTTCTCCCAACGCTGGTCATGTGGATTTACCCTCGTGAAGTTTTCCCGGAATACCATCACGTTGTCCATACCCAGTTGACGAAAAAAATGTTGTAGCTGGTTAATCCTGAAATCAACAATATTTTTCCATGAAAAGTAGCACCATGGCTTTGACTACGATTTTAATACCGGTAGTATAGATGTGTATTTATGCTTCAATAAACAAGGTTGTATAACAGCACTGGTCAGTGGTCACTGAAACATGTCATTTGGTACCCTGTTGCAGGGTAAAACAAGGGCTCTAGAGCAGTGGTTCCCATCCTGTGGGTCGCAAAGCCTTTTCCCTCGGGTCGCGCGGTTTTACTTTACCACAAAGGTTTTAAAAATATGTCTTCACTTCATTAATCTTCTACTAATACTCGGAAGATGAGGGTCACGACCCGAAAAAGGTTGGGAACAACTGCTCTAGAGTCTAGAGTGATAAACGGAGGTTGAATTTACTTATGTCCAGCTCCGAAGGCATATATCGTCCGTCTTGGAGTCTCCTGTTTTGCCTGGAGCAGGCTGGCCAAGTGGGCTGTGGTACGTCCAGAGCCAACATGAGTGTGGAGGATATCGCCTGCGACAACGTTGCTCTGCACTGCTTGCAGAAATGACTGTGGTCCTATGCATGTTGTTTTTTCCTGAAAAAGGACATAACGGCAATTATCTAGTGTTCCGGAGGTAGACTAAATGATGAGTAAATACAGTAAACATAGTAAATATAAAGTCAGATTATGGGTACCATGGGTGTTACTTGGCCTCCGAAGCCTCGATACTTTGGAAACATATGGTGTCAAATACCTATACGATTATGGCTTTGTAATTAAAATAAGAAAGTACAGTAGCTACAGTTGATCGATATCATTATAAGACCCCTTGCCTGGGTCACCCTGGGTTTGTCCGAATCATTACGAAACACCATGTATAAGGTTTCTCTGTAATACTGTCTTGTGCCATTTTAAATTTTGACATATCTGGCCTCCTCCTTACCCCCAGGTCAAGGTTCATCTTGCTGGTATCAACCTCCCCTTCCCTTTTCACATGCAGTCTGTCATGACCGACCCCCATTAATTAAGTAATTAATTAATTCGCTCATTCATTCACCTGCACAACAAGCGCGCCTCCTTCGAAGAGCGGGGATGTTGGAAGGTCCGGTCGATGGCTACAATGGAACTGTAGCAGGTCCGGGCAGTCACTGTCTTGCATATACGTGTTCCTGGTCAACTTGGAAGGGTGGTCCACTACTTTGAACCCGGTGGAATGTAGGCTCTGTAGAACCTCAGGAAGACTGCCAACACAAAGTGACAAGCACATTAGATAAATAACAAATGCCCATGAGAAAACCTATATATGTGCGCATAACCTACCTAGCCTTGCACCTGTTGATCCAAGCGTAGAGCGGAATCACAGACTCATAGTCATCCATCTGTCGTATGTGACTAGGGAGGAGGTGTTTGAGTGATGGAGCGTCGTGTTTTATCCTGACTCGAGCCATGGCAGCCTGAAGTTTGATCCTCATGCCCGTCACCGTCTGTTCTACCACTTCTATCCTGGGGATGTTTGTCTCGCCTTCCATTTGTGTCCGCGGACGGAAACGCCTCTCTTGCAGGTCGAAGAAAAGGGCCATAACCATGTCCCTTTCTAATATGAGCTGCCCAAAGAAGTCAACATATTTAAGACACTTCATTCAGAGGATGGGTGAGGTCAGGACGTTTTCATTACATCGTGCTGCAACGCTCAAAAAAATTGAGAGTATTTAGTATTGAATATCGTATTAATCTTGTACATCGCGTTTGGGGCTGAATGAGCTCATTGTGCTAAGTATGACTGTTACTTTTATGAGACTAATGATATACTCGTACATATAGACTGGCACTCACCTCAGGAAATCTCTTGAAGAAGCAACATTCGTCGAGGATCTCATCCAAGACGTGCTCGTCTGAAAGAGTGGTACCACACATAGGATGAGCCGCATACAGAAGAAATGAGAGTTGACTAGCAAATTTGTAATTAGATAAGGATAATAAATAAGGGTGAAGCGAAGGCAAGTCTCTGTATATAGGGTGCGACAGATATTAAAATGGACCTGGGATTTATTTATCAACCTACCCGGCTACGTGTGGGATTAGCATTATTTTGCTCATTTCAGATCCACAAATAGAGTGCCAAATTTTGTGTAAAATATCCTCGTCTTGGCGTTTGGCTACATGACAACAATGGTCGCCATATTTGTCACTGATGTCATGGACATGCGGATAATTACTTCTTGACAAAAAACAAAAACAAAACAAAAACAACCCGTCATCAATACAAAGATGTGTCAATTTAGAGGACAACGCTATGTCCCATTCATTAGGATGTGTAAGTGGCCGAAGTGCCATAGAATGCGAACAACTCTCGAATACTGTAAATATCACTTTCATAATGCAGAAGAATGGGGAGCAGTAGGGGGTATATAGGGCTCTATATCAGGACGACGACTTTTGACTTTTTTGCAGCGAAATCCGCCTAAATATAGCTTTATGGGGTGAAGGTCTGACTATATTGGGGGACTAACCGCCAAAAGTATCGTGATAAGCGCCTGCGTGTTACCCTGACACTTGAAAGGACAAGGAAGGAAGGGCAGGAGCAAAAGTTCACATGGCACCATGACCATGTGCAATAATAATAATAATAATAATAATAATAATAATAATAATAATAATAATAATAACAATAACAATAACAACAACAACAACAACAACAATAATAATAAAATTAATAATAATGCCTGGTTATATCATTTACCTTGAATGGCACAAGCGTACAATCTGGCCTTAATCAGCAATAAGTGTTTTGAATAATTACGCAGTAATAGACCTCTAACCTCTGGTCTAGGTGTGAATAATTATGTCAAAGTGGAATATCAAGTACAATCCTCCACAATAATATTGTCATGGGTGTCTCGAGATAAGGGAGTATTAGCAATAAACTGCTTGATTCTGGGAAGTACATCTCAAGTGAGCATTAGACAGTCATCGTCTCCAATATAGTAAATATATAGGAAAAGTTGTAACTAGAGGCAGGCCCAATGAAAATGAAAGATGACATCACTTACACTTCTTCAATGAGAAGGCCAGATCGCACGCAAGCTTCTTCTCGGCGGAATCCAGGAAGGTGATCCCTGAGGTTACCTGCTTGACCTTTTGTGATTTTCCGGACTTGCCCCTGGTGCTTTTCCCTGACCCTGTTGACTTCCCTGAATTCGAGCGCTTCTGAGGTGTCTTCTGAGGAGTAGTTTTGGAAGTGGAGGGCTGCGCGGGCTGCGGTGAGTTAATAATGGTCGCAGCACCGGGATCGTCAACTGCAGCCGCCTTATTCCTCAGAAAGCTGAGCACCTCACATGCTTTGGCGTGATGCCGATGAGCGTACTTCATCGGTATCCGCAAGAACACATCGGGCCAGGCCTTTGCCGCCATGACCCTGACGTTAGCTCGCATTCGTTGAACATCGAAGGGCTGTTGTGGCCAGCCAGAGGCACTGAAGAAGGATGTAGACGATGGATTGGTCGTTGTGGCTGAGGATATGGATTCGTCGGCAGACTCGAACATAGACCCGGTCAAAATTTGCATGGATGTGCGCTGATTTAGAAAGGACGTCAGGCCCTCTTCAGGAAAGAACAAGATGCTTTCCCTGTGCCTAGAAGCTACCGGGGCGCCGACCTCGCCCAGGGTCATCGGGGGTGGTTCTTGACGGGGTAAAGCCCGACGTCGCATATATGCCGCCATTGCTATGATTTATTACTTAATTTCTGGTCCCTGCTGGAGAGGTAGATGACTAATTACTGATCATGCACCAGCACCTTAACACCTGCATTGTTGTACTATGGGGCGGAAATTGTTTTGGCCACTTTATCCTGGTCGTGAAGCAACCCTTCACACAGACCCGACGGTGAGGAGGTGTGTGTGTGTGTGAAGGGTTGCTTCAAGACCAGGATAAAGTGGCCAAAACAATTTTTAGCCCCATGGTACAAAAGGGACTGATGAGGGCTATACAGTATATCCATGTTCTGTATAAGCATATGCATATTTTCCCAAATCTTTCTAGAAAATATGTTAATTAGGGCCTAATTAAGTACTGATTGGCCTATACAATAGATAAAAGGTAACTTACGTTTCCAAAATATTTGAGAAACATATATTTTTTAAAAATCCAGTAAACTTCTGGAGGACTTGACGTATACGGCCCTGAAAAGATTTAAATAGGAGAAAAGCACGTAATCGCCAATGGAAATGAGGGCTAGATGATCAATAATGGCGTGCAGTGTAGTACTTACTTATCGCTTCAGACAATTTTAGTGCTCATGCTGTCCGTCTGCACTCGGGTCCTAGAATGATTCAAGTTCCGACGGCCCTTGCCCAAAAATAACTAGCCATTTAAATATTGGGTGTATTGGCCGAATATTTTTGGGAGGGTTTCAGCGGGGGATTTTTATACTTTTTTGAAAAGGGTTTTCCCGTTATTGATATTGTCTTAGATACGCACAATAATGAAAACTGTGCAATGTTTCCCCCCCAAATTAAAATGGTTTAAGTACAAGTAAGGCCTAGGAATGTACGTAGGCCTACTCTTACACTTTGAAATAATTAGTAGACTAGATTACTATGATTCGTTTTGTATGTTTTATGGGATTAACCAAAAAAGGTTCATTGTGGGTGCAGTTGGGACAACTTTTTATAAACAATTAAAAATGTAAACAATTGTTGCCTGGTATATGACCTTTGCGTAGACTGTTCACCAGTGGTAACTACTCTTGGGGTGTTCAGCTCATTTTCTCCTAATTCTAGTAAGTTATGTGAAGCATATAGAGTAGACTAAGCTAACTTGTAATTCAGAGGTTTCAGTATTTTCATTCACGCTTGCTGGTAAACAATCTCTGAAATGTGTACCCTCAAGTGAAAACAATATAAATGGCCAAAGCAGAAGAATCAACGGTACAAAGTGTTAGCCTACTGTAGCGACAGCATAATATAAAAGATTATTAGATTTAGCGACCATAATGTAACACAAAGTCGCATTTTTTTGATGTCCCTACACGGCTTCTTCCTTTTAAAAAATTCGCCTGCGCATCTGAATTTTATTTTGATGTTAACATGATTGTGATAAAATTAACTAGTTGGCGAGACAGGAATGGTAAATGTATCTTAACATAACAAGAATAATACAATTCTGAAGGCAAGGGCAACCACACACTGCCGGGCTTCCTGTACAGTATATACACAGTATACGTGGGATAATATGACCTAAATATTTATGCATATTTTCTGCCAGAAACGATGTCGAGGAAGACAAACTTTCCCGGACCGACGAAGCCGCCGGAAGACAACGTGTCTTCGGCGTCAAACACCCGTGTGGCATTGGAGCTAAACCAGGGTGCGCCTCTGCCTCAGTCCCAGATGCCCAGCATCCCCACCGTGTCATCAACCTTCCATAGCTGCTGCTCCAGACTGCAGCTTCAGGAATCGGAAAAGGAAGGTCCACCGTCCCCAGTTTTTGTCACGGCGACCACCAGCATAACAAGTTGTGGCACGGAAGAGGAGGACGACACTCTGGAGGTCAGCGAGAAGCCATTGCGCAAGAACAACGTCTGCATAGTATCTTTGCCGATACAGCAGGAACCAGAGATCATCACCGTGCCTTATGTGGCTTCCGAACATGACGTGGTATGTCACTCCCGTTTTGGACAGATCCCCGTTGTCTGTCAGCTGTTCTATAATGTCACCCATACTTTTTTGCCTGTTTAGAAAGATGAAGACTTGGGAAAGTGGTGGCAGTTCTGGAAGTCGTGCAACCGCCGAGGGAAGTGGATGACAACAGGTGACTTTTTGTACGCCTATGCCTCGTGCACCATTGGAGCAGGCAACCTTTGGCGCTTTCCCTTCCTATGTTCCAAGTACAAAGGTAAAGTCATTAAAAAAATTTTACGGAGGGACTAGCTCTGGCGCATATTTCAATATTCAGTGATGATAAAATAAAATGGTGCATTGGGAAATTTCAGGGACATTTTTGATAGCCTTCACCTGCATGTTTGTGGTAGCTTCGCTTCCACTGGCCTTCATGGAGGTGCTCTTGGGACACACGTTCAAGATGGGCCCTGTCGACATATATAGGAAAATTACCCCTCATTTTCGTAGTATGTGTCAAGTTTCAAATATTTTCGCTTTAATTTACTATGTGAGGTAAACTTATGCTGTTCTTGATCAAACTTGTGGCAATTGAGACATGTTTTGTAGGTATATCCGAAATTATTTGTATTAAATAACTTACTAACAAATTATTCATTCATTATTACCTGGGGGTGTGAGGTTTTCATTGGGCGATAAGGGAAAGAATGTACTGTAAATCCGTTTCTGCGTAGCTGGGTCTTAATGACCGAAAAAAACAACACATTACATGTCCTGTAGTTTGTTATTGTTTTGACAGGTCTAGGCTGGGCCATGGTATGGATGGCGTTCATAACCTCAATAACTGACTGCATGGTGATGGCTTGGTCCATGTCTTACATCCTCAGAAGTTATTTGGGGAGCTTCTTGCCATGGATTCACTGCACTAATACATGGAACACCAAAGGTTAGAGCGTCATAATACTACGCGATGACTGACTTATTGGGACATAATGTGACTACCAAGTGCAGTGGTTCGATTTTTCTTCTTCTTCAGATTGTTTCGGACCTTTGGACAACGCCCATTGCCTTTCAGAGAATCCTGGAACGATTTTTTACAACCGAATGTGCCACAACATATCCGATTTCTGCGCTGAACATGACTACGATTATTACAATCTCACTCACTGCTCAACCTCCACGGATACCTTTGTGCCCGTTGAGAACATGGTAACACGGACATCCGCTGCAGTTGAGTACTTTGAGTAAGTTTTTCATTTTGCCTTTGTTGTAGCTGAGTTTTTAGAGAAAAACGTTTGAGGAGCAAAAGAAAAGTAAAGACTGATTTTCGTTCGGCAGGTTCAAGGTACTGGACTTCCGAGGGACATCGTGGTCCAATCTAGGATGGATTCACTGGGAAGTCGCAGGGTGTATGTTCGTCAGTTGGGGCATACTTGCCTTTCTCCTGGTCATGGGGATGAGATTTCTGTCCAGGGCCGTCCTGATTGTGGCACTGGTCCTGTCCTACATGGCACTTTCAGTCATATTGGGATTCAGTAAGAAAGCATTTCAGTCAATACTGTTACATACAAATTGGTGTGGAAAGATGTTGCAACAACTCTCGGATTTAGATTTTTGCTAATTTCTAAAGCATTGTAGCAAAATGAAAATTAAGACTCCATTATTTTTTAAAAATTATTCTTCAATATTCTAGCCACAGTGTTCAGTGGAGCGAAGGAGGGCATCATGCACTTGTTCGATGAGGTGGATGATAGCAAGCTGATGGACAGGCACCTGTGGAGGGATGCAGCTTCTCAGGCTCTCTATTCTATGAACACTGGCGTCGGATGCCTGATGGTGCTAGCCAGCTACAACAGCAGTCGCATCAACTGTCACATGTAAGGGTTATACATAACAGTGTCAGGGAAGAACCCTTATTATTTGGAAATTTTAGCTTATTGTTGAACCAATATAAAAATGAATTGAACAGGTGAGGGGTCCCCAATTAGGCGTCCCACTACCACAATTATATGTATAGTATATAATCTGTGCTTGTTTTCTTACCTTTCCAGGGGCACCTTCATGGTGGGCTTCCTGACTCTAGTGACATACTTTGCTACAGCTCTCATTACCTTCGCAGCGATGGGGGTTATTACCACGGCCTATGAAACCGCATTCCCAATATTCAACGACCCAACATTTATGCTATACACTGTATTCCCAGAAGCCTTTGCTGTGATGCCTCTACCCCACGTCATAACCGGCTCATTCTATGTTGTAGTCTTCACCTTTTCACTCAGCAGTGAGGTCAGCATGGTCTCTATCCGCTCTCCTTGACTATTTATCAGTTTAATAATCAAAATGTATGTGAATATTATTAGTTGGTACTGGTGGAGACGGTGGTGTCTACCCTAGTGGATCACGTTCCGTCATGGAATCGAGTATACCTGGTACTGAGTATATGCTTTCTGGCCAGCGTGCTGTCGCTTCCTTTTTGCCTCCGTGGAGGCCTTTTCATCTACAAGCTGATGGAAATCTTCGCCTCGGACTGGGGTATCCTGGTAATGTCAGCCTTAGAGGTCTACGTCACTGCCTGGGTCTTCGGGCCCTCCAAGATGATCAAGCTCATCCAAGACATTGGAACACGTGTGCCTCTTGCACTGCAAATCTACTGGATGGCTTCATGGACTTTCCTTCAGCCCGTGACAATAGTGGTAAATTGTTGACAGCAGCGAGTTTTAGGACCGTATCCGTTACCTATTTAAGGGTATTGTGACTGAAAGCTTTGACTTTTGTTTCAGTGTTTGGTGGTGTTCGGAGTCATCCTGAAATCGAGGGACTCCAGTTCGATCACGTTTCAAGGAAAAAAGTTCCCCCAGTGGACAAATGTGATGGGATGGATCATTCTGGTGGTTATTCCCTTCTTGATCATACTCATAGGCACCATCAAGCAAATGATGACCAGAGGAAAGGTAAATACGGTAGTCGATCTGACTTAAGCCTTGTCTAGAATTAATACAGTGCTGGTCGCACTTGCGAATTTTACACAGCGGGGCATTATTAGTAACCGAATGGGTTATACACAGACTAATATTGTTTTCTCCAATACAGCAAGGAAGGTCTCGTCGCCAGAGACCGTTCCGTCTGACTGCGTCCACCCTCAATGTTCCAGGATCTTCCAGAAAGCCCAGGTCGGACAACTTGGCTGATCTTATTACGTTCCAGAGAGTCCAGCAGAATAATCGAATTTGAATTCATGAGTGGATAAGTAAACTTGTGTTGAGCGTATGCAAATGATTCAAACTTCCCCGTGCACTTTGAACAGAGTGCACTGGAATGCCCTCGACAAGTTCAGCTGACAGAGTTTATCCCGAATATGTTTTTCTTAACGATAAAAGGAAGGCTCTATCGTGGGCTGTCAATAATATATATACAGAGCGTGATGGTATGCGTTGTTCTCTGAAAGAGCCAATTGGTATCATTGTTTGCTGATTAGGGTCGTTCAGGAACCTCTCAGCTTTGGTGACATCAACATGTTAATAATAGAAAGAATATTTAACTATTATAATCTATTCTCTTTCATTCAAGTGTGCCACCGCATAAGGGCTTCCGGGCTTCCCTAACCAAAACCCTATAGTATACATAGTGTATACATACATATAGTTTTTTTCTCTCTTGAAAAGTGTAGGCATCCTGTATGTGCAAAGATTAGTCACCATCGTGTGTGCCATGGTCGGGTGTTAAAATAATAGCGTCATGGCAGGACGAGGCGCCTCAGATTTCGTGCTCTCGTTCAGCATTCTGGATCATAAAAAGTGCGCTATCTTGTGCGCGACAGGGAACTTGCAACGTAATCGAGAGATAAGCCAAGTGTATCTTTATGCGATTGGTTACCAGCTGAGTGCAGATGGCAAATAGGCGGATGCCGGGCTATTTTGTGTAGATGCAGAAGATGTGCGTTGTAGTCTCATAAGGCGAGAATCGCTTCATGTAGCAGATCCCAAGTGAACCGAACCAGAGCCGAGTCTTCGCCGGAATTTCCGACGTTGCAGGAATCTGGGTGCATCATAGAAGACGTTGTTTATAGGAACGTGTTACCACCACGTGAGTCCTAATACAGTAGTGTACAGTACTAGCAAAATTAAACAACATCCATAGCCGCTTTTCCGTCTCGGACTTGATTAACACGGAAAAAAAAGTGAACTAGCTGATACTATGTCAAATGCTAGCAGTAGACCCTATTAGTTCGGTTAGGGGCCAGTATGTGTATCGTCAGTGTGAATAGCAACAAATAATAGAGCATGGCGTAATGCCTGTGATGCTATCGGACATGGCTTTTTAGATAAGAGTTTACAAACTTGAAAGAACCTTCCTATCTATAATTTATTCTTTTTAATGATACGGTAAGTACAGTATTGCACGTGCAGATTGCAAATCTGTCAATAGATTTTGCTGGTTTTGTATGACATTATCTGTTCATCCGTGGTCGTTCATTCAGAAAACAAGATTAGTGGGGAATCTGTAAGTAGGCTATATTGCGATTATTGCCGCATTCTAAAAGTCAACTACAGTAGTAGCTACCAGATGAAAATGTTTTTAACACCTTCGCTATACACCGTAAACCGCAAAACATTAAAAGAGCATCACTGGTAAGTCTCTCATGTAATATCAATTTTTAATTCTCTTGTGATGCTTTTTAGCAACAAAAAAGGATCACAGGAGCATCACAAGAGCATTAGAAGAGCATTAAAAATTGATGTTCCATGAGAGACTCACCAGTGATGCTCTTTTCGTGTTTTGAGGTTTACAATGTACCAGATAGGCCCGAACCACGTCCGAATATACGGACAAGATAAATTATCATACTTTACAAATAATAACAGCTATACGAGCCTGACCACGTTCAGGGAAAACACTATGAATGTGTATGGAACAATTTTACTTGTCTAGAAGTCCCTAAATTAATTTTCCCAAAAAAGGTTATAAAACTGGAAATTCTGCCGACCAACTGTTAGGCTTATTTAATTATGAAATGCGGAGGCATGGTGGTCTGGCGGTTACGCCACTGACTAGCCAAGCGGGAGGCCGGGGTTCAAATCCCGTCCCCGTCACCTCTGCTTGGCCGGGTCTTTTTCCTCTTTTCACCCGACATGCCGGGGCAGAATTGCACTCCCTACTCTGCCCAGGGCCAGGAGAAAAGGTCTGGTGTATTTCAGAAAGTCAGAAATGACTATAATATTACAGCGCCCTCCCTCGGGAACCTCCCCTTCCCCCCCTTGAGAACCATGCCAGACATTTATGAACTCGTCGTACTTTTCTAGAAATAAATTAATACTTATTTCCGACTTTCAGGCACTTCGGAAAATAGAAATTAGAAAAAAAAATATAATTAGAAAATTAGAAATTAGAAAAAGCCTTAAATAAGTAGTATTAATTTATTTCTCCAAAGTATGACGAGTTCAAAAAATTTGTCTGGCATGGTTCTCAAGGTTGTTATTCCGCATATTTTCACGCATTTCATAATTTGTTTTTTTTTTGTTGTTTATCCCGGGATAGGGCGCATTTCATAACCAGCCTAACAGACTCTGGTCTAGTCGGCAGTACTCGGATTTCCAGTTTTTATAACCTTATTTGGGAAATTAATTTAGGGACTTCCAAAGTAAAATTGTTTCAGACGTAGCTATAGTGTTTTCCCTGATCGTGATGAGTATAGCTGCTATTAGTTATTAGTAAAATAAAATATCTTGTCCGTATCCTCGGAGTATACGCGTAATCCTAAATCTACGAGGTTCGGGCCTATCTGGTAGCGAAGGGGTTAATTTTCCTCCAATACCAACATAGCCGAATAATCATGGCTGTACACATATACTTACTACTGGAAACAAAAATTACGTCGATCTAAGTAATGAACTGTGTTGCTCATATTGATAACGAAACTAATTTTTTCCACGTATTCTAAAATAATTAATGATTTCAAGGGTTAGGCCGTTAGGGGAAAACTTCGTTTTCAAGCATACTTATATAAAACCACGCAGGTCTTAACGTTCTTAACCCTGTAATGCCACTAATCTAAGTAATGCCCACTGGGTCATATCTGGCACACCATTTAGTGCAATTTTTGCAATTTTTGCAATTTTTATATTTTCTGTAAGTGTGCCAACTTGCACTAAATGGTGTGCCAGATATGACCCAAGGGGCATTACAGGGTTAAGCATACCTGATTGAGACCGGATGTATGTAGGCCTAATATTACCAGAAAGTCTAAATGGAGTGAAATTGAAAACACAAATGTGAAAGCGTAACATTTCTGACAGACAGCAATGAAATAGAGCTGAACCATATACTAAACTTACACATATAGAGCATGACAATGAACCATGTTACGCACGTGATACTACTACGTTTCTCACAAGTCCGTTTATCCCAATTAAATGCAACATCTACCACTTATACACACTATTCACACTATACGCAATACAACAGATTTGTCTTTGAGTGCCTTATTTTCTTGTGTTGGGGGCGGAGAACAAATATTTGCAATACCTACCTCAATCATCATTCATTGATGTTAATATGCGCGTCTATTATGGAATTGACACTGGATGCTGGTGAATTGAGAAAGAGTAAAAAGAGTACGGTATTTACCCTGATATAATTATTACGATTGGAGGGATTTTTTTTTACTGTGCCCAAGCTTGGCTTCATTAATTAAAATATTGTGGGAAACATGATTGACATATGATTAGCCTGGAAGGCCTGGTCATCTTTCGAGCCTTCAATTGCTGATTCTGTTGACAATAATTTTGCTCATTGTGACGTCGGTATACCACTCTCTGTTTGAATGAATAATAAATGAAAATCACTGACCATCTTGTGACCCTCTGATTTGTTGCGTAAGTAGGCTCTTTTATTTATTGGCAAAGGAGCAATACATGAACATATGACCATTTTTATCCTGTATTAGTCACTAGCATACAATTCCCATCGATAAGACGATGTGGGCGCGTTAGCCGTTATCTATTCATGACTAAAGCTCGCAATGACAAAGTAGTAAGAATAAATTAAAGATGTAGCAACTTTAATGTGATTTTGATTGTTTTCCTTGAAGTGGTAAACAATTCATAACTTTGCTGCTATCTCCTCTTGAACTCCAGGTCCGTATAATTATATCAGGTCACTTTTATCATAAGTTGCTGTTTTTTAAATAAGCGTGCTACAGCCTATATTGTCATCACCAGCAGCGGCAGCAGGGCAAAGATTACAGGATGTGCCAAATAAGACATACTTGGGAAATATGGTGAATGAGTGTGTGTATGCAGCAACTCTTGCTTTTATTAATTTTTGTTTGTACAGCAGTTCCCACCTGCGCCAATAATGTTGGTCCGAAGTGCTGGAAAACGTTAGAGATAGAGTGAAAATTCAAATAGATTGGTTATCATCGTCTTCTTATTCGGAGAAATCCTTCAGTTGGCTGGCCGACTTGTACATTCCCTTGCTTCCGACCAGGAGCTTACGGCATACGGGTCCGACGCACTCTTCCAATTTCTTGAAGAAAATCAAGGATAATGTTATTAGAAGTCAATCCTGAGAAGCATTTTATACGTAAGGTATTGAAAAAAAAAACTTACGTTCATTAAAAGAGAAAAGGAGCAAATTTCGGCCTTCTCGGTCTCGACGCAATCAGCTGGTCTCTGCATGGTGTATCTGTCCTCCTCCGATGAGGAAGTGTCAGCTGAATCGTCATCAGATTCGCCAGAATCTAAAAACAATGGTCTATTCATGCATGCAAGGTGTCATTTAAAATGAGCTTCCTTACCGTCGGAACCGTCGTCACCACGCATGCAGCTGAGGAATTCATTGGATTCCTTTGCGGTGAAACGTCCGGTCATTGTGTAGTGCTTCTCGACGTACTTGTACCATCTGACCATGCTGACGTGGTTGTCTTCCTTCATCTGTCAAAATATATGGCTCGAATTATAACATACATTTTCATGTGTGGTATACAGCTTTAGGGCGGATTACACACGATCATAAATCATGGCATGCACACTGCCACTCATTGACGTCAGTGACCATGAAAAATAGTCACATAGTTCACATTGGTTATATCGCGTGTAACATTAGCTCACATCTGTATCGATGGAACTTCGCGGATGTTTGTCCCTGTGGCATCATCAACTTCACATTTGGCGTGAAGCGATATGAACATCCTGCAATGTGAGCTGACTCATGTTACACACGGTACTGTACAGCCGTACTATAGAATGACCATAAAGTGTGTGACACAGTGTGGCCAATAAAACTGCCAACTCCTACAGTGCTACATACACTGAAGCCAATTTGCAGGGTACTTACCAATCCCATCTTGTTGAAGAAGCACCTCATCAGGCACTGGAATTAATGAATCGTTAGTTAATTCTCTGGCAATCAGGATAATATCACTGGAAACTTTAATCCTTTCTGGGCTTACCCTGGACTCGGATTGGTTGAGGAATCGGTCCCATGTATCAATTTCAGATTCGTCATTGGGGCAAGTGCGGACGGTGTCGGTATGGAGCCAGGACTTGAAAATGCAGGGCAGGGTTAGGTCCAGTTCCCTGACGCAGGACAAGAAGGCTACCTCTGCCTCATCAGTCACGACATCGCATGCCTGGCCAGACAGGAATTATCAATGACGTCGTACTGCTACTGTAATGGCATGTTTCATGTTGTACATACCCTCATGGCAAGTCCGACAAACTTGTCCGAGCAATGCCAGTCTGGAAGAGGACTGTCCCTGGTCTTCTCGTCACCTGTCGAGAATATATAAATTACAGCAAATAAGTCTTAATTGACGTCATAAAAAATGAAATGTAAAAATTGTGCCAACTATCACTGGTCTCCCCTACTCAATGAAGAAATGGACAGACCCAATGGATATTTTCAGTGCCACAAAACCATATTATTAGAGCCCTTCTCTTCTTGGTAGAGCAGTTAGTGGGAACACTTTGCAAAAATACATTCGTTATGTTACAGAAAAGTAGTCTAACTAAGGAATGTGTTTCAGCGGGCATAATTTATAAACTCACCCTGATCAATCTTGTTGCTGTCATAGCTCCCATGAATGGCAGCCTGAAATTTATCATCGTAATTAGCATCATCATAGTCAACATTTAATATAAAGAAGCTTTAATACAATGAACATATTCTGCGGTATTTGCTATATGGACATCTTCGGGTATATGGGGGAATGACGTTATATTTTATCTCGATAGCTCCGTACACAGCATTTATCAAATTCAATAATTTGCCTTATTCATTGGTGAAACAGTTAGAAAAAGGAAATCAGCTCAAGTTCAATTGTCTTAGGTTCCTATTAATATAAAGTGTACATTTTTGAAGGTGATAATAGTAACAATTCAATTAATATCATTAGTCTACAAATGATAATAGCATACCAGAGATGAGGTGAGGGCGAGGCAAAGCACAAGAGCCACGGAGTAGGCCATGTTGGATCTACGGCTCCTTGAGAACTAATCTAGATTCGTGCAAGCAGGCTCATTTTAGAGGTTCTCATAAAAAGGGGGGGGGGGGGAGAATAAAAAATAATATAAAATGTACCCCCTTTGAAAATATGGTATGTGCCCTTGCCTGCATCAGAGAAATGCGCCCTTGAATCGCCCTCCGGATGTCCTGTTCCGGGGATACCATCTCATGTGCGTCCATTTGTCCAGTCTGGATGCTGGGTCTATCGCTGCCAAGGATCTACACGGATGGATAGTTACCTAGGATCGAGTCGTGTATGGCAAGGATTTAAAGAGGCATTAAATGGGTGCAGGGGATCGGAAAGGTGTTGCCAGCAACAAACTTGATTATACCCTACTATGCTCAGATATAATATAGGCACTTTATTTTGATTCTAACCCAGCACAGCATGCATATTCTGCTGTTAGTAGGTAACAATAGTTATTTTACTTTCAATATATTAAATGTGTTACTGTATGAGGGTCCTCCTATTTCCCTCCTGCTATTAGTAAAAATCTATCAGCACCGAGATCTAGTAATCCACCAGATGTGAATACTTCTGATTCGGTCATTAGACGCTATCAGATTTTAATATATTTTTTATTTGATCGGCATCACGCCTATACTGTATGTCTGGGATAATTCAAGCCAAATCTTATGCTTAGGATAACCTGTACAAAAATATAATAAGGATGTTATTTATTCCATAATGTATGGTTCACACACTCGCATATGAGTTTTATCGTAATCGCCTTGATTCGACACTTTAAGACAACGCTATGTACGGTACCACATGATAACCGGTATGGTTTGGAATGGCATTTTTCTTTTTAGCTGGCCTATAATGCGTGAGAAGGCCAGTGGTCATGATGAACTGGTGCGGTATTCCGTGGAACACCGCATTGATATTACAGTGATATCTGTGGGTAATAGCTGGGATAGTATTAGTCAGATAAATGCTCTAATATCAATCTAGGTGCCTTTACAGTACTTCTTTTTCGGTCCATTATTCTCACGCAAAAAAGCTGAAAATAGAAAGTAGACCTCATGCTGTAATAAGAGCATCATGCTTGTTGTTAGGCATTCAAAAGAATAATAACATTGCACAGGGATTTGGAAATGTTTGTGTAAAACGAAAGGGTTCCGCGACAAGAAAAATGTCGAAGGTCTGTTTTCTACCAAGTTTGTAAAAATAGGGGTCAACCGCTGACCTCTTCTGCAAATATATTGTCAAAATTGGTTATTTAGCAATGTCGAGACTTTTTGCTGAGAAGACGGTTTCCTTCGACTTGATATTAACAGCTAATTTTTGGGTGCTTCTACAAGTAACCGTTTGACGGCTAATAAACTTCTCAGTGTCAAAATTGGTAATTGCACACTTTAATTCAGTGGAACCAGCTGTGTAATATTCATATGTTGTGTGAGTACTTCATATACTCACTTGCGACACCTGCAACCTGTGATCAATTTAGTTCATTCTTATCATGTATTTTTACACTACAATGGCACACAAGGTCGCAAGGCAGATTATGCAATTGTGAGTCAAATATTTCATACTGACCCTGGTCATCGATATACACTTGGATCAAATGCAAATTTCGTTGCCCTTGAATAAACCAACACTCGAGTCCCGTGATTGAAATACGAGAGCAATATCCCACATATAATGAGTAAGAGTATCTCATGCATCATGGTCTCATGAAATGCTTGCAATGATTTTTGCATATGCCACGTAGTAAGTAATGAAAGTGTAGAGGTATAGAGTGCCCGTCACGCACCTTCACAAAAAGGTAGGCATTTTACTGGGTACGGTTCGCATGTGAACTCTTACGAAACATCATCCTGCTGACTTTTATAACTCATTAGTTTTGTGCCATATGCGCAAGTCCTGTCGATGTGATGTTACATGTGAAAAAACATGACACGCCATTGTATTCAGGAGGATATGGTATTTGTATTAGTCTAACCATTCATTTCGCGCTGAATAAAATATTTTCAAGGCTTCGCTTTTCTCTTCCTAAGGAATGAAGAATACAAAAAAAATACTATAGGGTGTGCTGAATAAATATGAATTAGTTATAAGGAGAATATGAGAAATTAGCTAATTTCGTACGTTCAACTCGTGCTTGAAGGTCACTCTTCAAGAAGAAAAAATTGCGTCATGTGACCTCAGTGTGAGAAAAGACTTGCTTAGGCGATGGAGAGTCGTGTGAGGTTTTCAGGAAACGGAGTGTTTTGTTTCAGCTAAAGGTAATCAGTAAGCTTTCTGTATCCACGATTTGTCTTGGGTGTTAGAGATAGTAGGGTACTTTCTCGTGCTTAAGACTTACAACTGAGTTCCATTTGCAACAAATGGAAGGAAACTTAAGCTGCTGTATATCTAAGGAACATGATGACCTTCATGTTTGGAAATAACGAAAAAATGTGCAGCTCTGCTATATAAACCTTTATATTTTATATGTGCTACAATGATTCCGCCTGAAGTGCCCCCGTCGCAGGATTTTGTCTCGGCATTTTTAGACATTGATTGACTTATGTGAGCAAAATAAGACGCTTTAAAGTAATAATCAGAGTAAATTACAGGGGATGTCCACTTCTACTTGATATTTGAAGTGTACACCTAATTACGATTAGCCTACCTTATGCGATTATGCACAATACATTTCTAATAAGGAAGCACAGGATCATGTTTGATTACAGGAAAAAGTGTATAGCACGCTGATTATTAGGCCTATGCGAGTGGCCAACCTCTGACCAAAACAGTACAGACCTACTCTGATGTAAGTGGTCAAGGGATAATTCTACTTCAGCCAGAATAGAAGAAACTGCATAAGATATTGCCCACTAATATTGCCTGTAATAAGATTATTGCCTGAAGCTGAAGCTGTATTATACAATTAGTATACTGTATAATGTTATTTAGAGACGTGAAGGCCTGCAATCAGAATTTATGATTTCTGGTTTGGCCTCTTGCCTACCAGACATTAGGCCTAAATAGTAAATATATTTTAGCAGTAGTCAGTACCTATTAATCGTAGGTTAAGCGATGCCATTGGTAGTGTAGTATTTCGACATCAGTTGTAACAGTCAAGAGCAACTTTTCCAAGGACTGCAACATGAACTTGATCTATACTGCAGATGCTGTTTTTTTGGGGCTGTATAGGCATATCGATGTTCTTGTAAATAGAATATATAGTTTGTATTACTTAGAGTATAAAGATGCAATAGTTGCAGTTGTATGATTTTAGTAACTAGTAACACGATTGGGATAAAATCTTCAACAGGAAATATAGAACCGCTGACTATATCATGTTGAGCGGAATTCCAGTAAAACCGTTTACCAGGCGATATTTTATGTAGAGCTGGAAAATTTGTAGAAGGAATGGATGTTACCAATAACATTAGCAAACTACTGTTAAAATGAACAAGGCGAAGTATTGAGGATAATTTCGGTTACTCCTTGGGTTACCATGTAGCTACAATTTTTCGGAATTATTATAAACAATAAATAAACGGATGTGATGACAAATTTGATAGAGGAAAAAGTCTTAGAGTTAAACAGGATCTTTCTGAAAAGGTAAATGCACTTTTAGTTTACGCGTGAAATTAATGGAGATACAAGTCATAAGTATGACACTATTGGAGTACGAACTGCAAATCTTTTTAATGCGGCACTATGGCATGGCAATGAGAAAAGGTGATAAATCAAATTGACATTTTATATCACTGCAGACAAACACGAAAATGAGCTGCTGTATTTTAAGATACAGTAAGGCTACACTTCTGATTTTGAATCCATCCAGACAATTGTTAGGGATCAACAGGGTGCATTTTATTTCACCATTTTGGGATTTCCACTGAAAAGTTGCACTATTCTATTTTAAGGTAGGTACATGATTTGAGTCTCTGTTCCTTAAGGCATGTGGAAGAGAATTATTATGACTTGAGAGAAAAAATTGTCGTCAACTTTGCAGTTTTGCCTTCTAGAGTGCCAGACTGATAGTCCTTAATCATTTGAGGTGGTTTATTTCAATGATTGCACTCGACCTGTGACCATACGGACCGCCGCGCCGCGCCGTCCTCTTCAATAATTTTATTACTCCCGTTATTTTCTTGAATGGTGGTGAATCTGGAAATACAGAAGAGAAAAATGGTCAATTCTGTAAATATTTTTAGTGTACATAAATTGTCTAAAGATCGCCAGTTATTCGTAAAATCCCACCATTGCGATTAGGTGGTTTATTATAATGACAGGAAGTTATAATTTGCGTGGTGTCTCCGTCATAAATAAATGCTCAAAATTCTGCTATTACAGTATGCCTGCTTCTTCCATCACCAATAATATTGTTTTGAGCGTAATACATAAAAATTATTTTCATACCTCCATATTTTTATACCGTATAGTTTATTCCAATTGGATTTCCAAAAAATGCAATAGTGTGAGCAGTCACATAAGAACGAACAGCGGCAGTTAAATGTAATTTTAAACTGTACCATATATGGGCGATTCTCCAAAACTTACCAATACTATGTCCGGGCATAATAACTCAAAAATGGCTTGACTGAGAGAGTTGATTTTTTAAACATTTGTAGAAGCAGTTGACACATAGCCATCCCCATGAAAACAAAGAGATATTAAATTATCTTCTACTGCAAAAAAATATGTAAGGGCCTAAAACGTAAAGTCACTTCCTGGCATGTCCCGATCTTATTTTAAAGTATTCTATATTTTCTTACAATTTTATAATTACCATTTAGATAAGTTTAAATACTATAATTAAATTGTGCATACTTGAAGGTGTAAAACAACATCAAAAAAACAATTTGATAATTTGACATGACCTTGCTGCATCGCTCCAAAGTGTGTCCTGAGTTTTCATGTTATTCTCCTGGATCAGTACTTTTTAAAAAAATTTGCAGTGAAATAAGTGGATTTTTTACTCCATTATTTGGCAACACTGCTTCTCAATGACACCGTGATTTAACTACAGATTGCTGTGCAAGAGGTACGTCTCCTAGTGGGTTAAAAAAATTAAGGAGTATTATTAAATTCAGGTATGTAGAACATTTTAGTAGTCACACTCCTGGCTCACTTTTCTATGGCACATACTTGTAATAACTCAAATGTTTTGAAATACCTGTGATTCCATGGCATGAAGGGATGTCATCACCTGACAGAAATTTCTCGAGTCAACGTTTGTTCTGGGCCGTGATATTAATCCTAATGCATCCGAAGGGCATTCTTCTGGCTCCCAACCTCCTAGCAATAATATTTATTCATATTAATCTTTTAACAAATTATCATTCTTGAAGAAGACACGTCTCAAAAAATTGGACAGCATTAACTAGTGTCTGAAAAATTAATATTAAAATTCCGGCAGCTTTTTAGTGCCTGCTGTGACCATTTCAAGTGCACAAAAATTGCAAATTCGCGACTTTTGAGGCCAGGTTTTCACTATACTTAGGGGACAGGCATTTAAAAACTGAGTTTCACTTTTTGATATAATATTAAGAGGAACAACGTCCAATAAAAATTATTGCGGTCAACTGCAAAATTAATCCTGGAAGCAGGTTTCAACCACTCTTTAGAATATGAGAGTTGTAGGTAGGCCTCCTCTATTTTTCCCTTGTTTTGACCTCATCTAGAGTAAGTGTGAACTTTTACTCATTTTAAAAACAAGTTTTGAAATTCATTAATTCTTGCTTTAAAATGGTAAGTTTTTGGATTGTTTTGGATAGTCACCCCCTGCACGTGCGCGAACAGAAACCGTATTTTGCCAAATGCGTACCGACCGCCATCTGCTGCTCGAATAGTATCACCACGTGATCTCTGGTCTCTGTAGTAGCCAAGTAGCTAATCAATGGATGGGTATTAAAAATGGCTACCGGAAGAGCCTAACTAGCCTAACGAAGAGTGGACTATGGACTAAGGTGGGGTAAGATGCTGGTGTTGCATCTGCTGACTCATTAATACGATGACAAGGGAGCAACCTGGACAGCAGGACATTATTAGGAGATACGGATACGGTGGGTAGCCTCTTGCAGGGTACTAGTGGTGAAAGTGTGACATGTTTGGCAGGCTGGTTTGTGGTTTCACATGACTTCTAATGTAGACACTAGTGGGCATGCTACGACCCAGGGGCGTAACTACCGCCCCAATCTCCGCCCCGTCTCACTGTGAGACTCGCAGTCACAGTGTCAGTAATCTGTGTGACAGAAAAACAGAAATGAGAAATCGTCACAGTAATGGTAATGCATAATGACTCATGTTGCCGGTACTGGGGTTTCTTATTAGTAGAGTCCGGATTTTTAGGCAAATGCCTATTTAGTTCCTTAACCCTGGAACCGTGCCGTGCCTACGAGTATTACGGCAACCGTGCCGTGGGGTCTTTTCGGACCCCACCATATTTTAATTTTTATTAATTATTATATAATACTTTTCAATGTATTGACTATATACAGGGTGGACGGAAAGTTTCGGACCCCCCCAGGTTTTTGAACTGTACATTTCACAGAATCTGTTCACATCTTTTAAAAGTCCACAAGAAGTTTTAATGTACACTATCTTTTGAAGCATAATCTTGACAACATGTGAGCACCTTTGCTTCTGCAATTCCATTAATAACTTTGCCTCTGTGACTCATCCATACATCCTATCTGTTTTACGTTTATTTTACTTGTTGCCTTGGAGGACTGTGGTCATATTCTGTGGTAGGTAAGGTTTTCGTGACCCTTTTCCATGAGTTCCCCTCCATTAAAATGTGGTGAATTCATTCCTGACCTTATTTTTCGTATTGGTCTATAACCTGGTCCAATAAAAAAATGAAAAGGAATGCATTAAATTGCGGACCCGGATGCATTACTTTCCAATCCTCACATTGGTACTCACCAGTTTTACTTTAAAAATATTTTCTTGGTGCGAAAGGATAGTAGACAGTCCTACCTTGGTAAATTAATCAACACGACACATTTCCACTTTCAGAATATCTCCTCCAAGGACACACATTAGAATCCAAAATCTGGGGGGGTCCAAAACTTTCCGTCCACCCTGTACAATTATTCTTTGAACAATGCCTAAAAGGATCGCTTATTCAAAATAAACCTGCACTTCCTGTTATATACTTAGTCAGATATTAACGGGGTTATTCCAGACCATGTAGGTCCTTAAACCCCGGGCCCCACATAGGGCCTATATCATCACTCTAAGTCCGTTTCATCGTGGTCCGCCAGGGGCGGACCACCCGTTCGCTTCCGAATCGAACCCAAGCCGTCATAGGGTCGAGACTCGACCATCGGGACGACACCCAGAGGAGCCGCCCGTCCCACGATCGAGTCCCGAACCTGTAAGGTCCGGAGCTCGCCCCAATCCCGTCCGACAGGCCTCTCGACTTCTGCCTGGTCACCCAGGCCTCCGTCAAGCCCCAAAGGGAAAGATCCCGTCGGAGAGATCGGGGCCCGCTCCGGACCCCCGTCATGTCCCACCTGGTGGGACCCCAGCCGTACTCTATCATCTCCTCTGTCTCTCACTCCTCCTCTTACTCTATTAGCCCAGGAGTTTTAGACAAAAATGAGGCCTAACCCGGACAAAAATAATGTAAAGCTGAAAATTTGCACACAGGCTCTGTTTGCCATGCTGAACAACATATCAAAAGTCCCCGACTCTCCCCTGTCCGCGTCATGTTTTTTTTGGCTCAAGAAGTACATAAGTGACAATCGCTTTGGAATTGGCTATAGAATCGAAACTACTCGTCCGATATTTCTCGGATTCCTCTACTAGCCTACTGGCTTACTGTAAAAAAATGGCAAAAGTTCATTGTAATGATTATTTTAATGCATTTTTTTCCTTGGGGTCCAAAAAGACCCCACGGCACGGTTCCAGGGTTAACAGTTGGGATGGTTTTGTGAAGATATCGATCCTTTTCATAAGTGCAGGATGTGGAAATGTAGGTGCCGAAAATGGCGTATCGCTTGGTTTTGGGAACTATTTTGCCAAATCTGCCTTTTTGCAACATTTCATGCCTATTTGGCCTTTTTTGGGATAGTTTTTGACCATTTTGCAGTAATTTTGGGACTTTTTGGGCCTATTCCAGGCCTATTCCTTCAGAGGCATGTTTGGTTTTTTGAGGAGTATTTTTTTGTGCTCCTGAAAGGACCAAAATCGTTCAGAAGTAATACAAGTCATGTTTCCGTGACATGTATGCCAAATTTTTTCTAAATTTCCTCTGATTGTAAAAATACAGAGTGGACCAACTTCAAGTGTCGTTTTATAACGGCGATTAATAGAAGCGCTTTACGATTGACGTAGCAGCGACGTATAAAATTGCCCACTTCGGCGCCATCGAAAATATTAGCTGTTTCGTTTGCAGGTTTCCCCCTTGCATTACAGGTCCATCTGGTGCGTTGGGCGTCACCCATTTCACCCAGGCGCATCGCAGGTCATGTGTGCACCTCCTTTTTTCCAGGTCAACCCAGCAGCAGGGTTGATTACACGTGCTGCTATTGGCAGTTAATATTTTCGATGGCACTGAAGTGGGACATTTTACACGTCGCTGCTACGTCATCGCAAATCACTGCTATTAATCGCCGTTATAAAACGACACTTGAAGTTGGTCCACCCTGTATTTGGCAGCATATTGTGCAAGTGTGGTGCAAGTGGAAACTGGCTGTAAGCGGTAGAGTCCAGAGAAAGTGATACTTGCTTGCATTTTGTCTTTTGCCCAAGTGTTGTGATTTTCTGTCAGTTTATCATTGTTAGTAGATTTTTTCTCTGGTTTGGGACATTATATTTATACTTTAGGCCAGGGATATTCAACTGGCGGACCGCGACGCAATTTTGTCAGGACCGCGACAATATACAGGACTGTTTGAAATAGCATGATAAATGACTAATTCATGATTTTTTTTGGAAAAAGTGCTACCAATTTCATCAAATACACACCTATTCAAATCTCCCACATCTTACCTAAGCTCTTGTGACCTTGAACCCCCAAAAATTTCGCCTGTGGCGGGCCCTTTACGGCTTGTTCACCTTGTGCTTACGAAATGGGCTCCCCTCCGAAATTCTTCTGCCTACGCCCCTGTACAGGACATCATAAAGGGCGAAAATGTCTTAATATCCCCTGTCTTGATAGACCCTACCCTTGCTGCACATGTTTATATTTTCGAATATGAACCCTGTGGTACCATATAAAATCTATACATCCCCCCCCGGGGGGGGGGGGGGTCCGGACCTTCAATGGGCCAGGAAAGGTAAATACTGGACCTTGTCCGAAACTAGTTGAATACCCCTGCTTTAGGCCTATAAAATTATTCTGGCTTTTTTATTTTCTGTAACATTATCCTCCATATGCCCAAAAAAGTAAACTTTTTGTGCCTATTTGAGGGTTTTTTCTGTCGATTTTGGGGTTTTTCCGTGCCTAAAAATGCAGACTCAACTTATTAGTCTTATATCATGGCCTCTGGAGGCCCTGGCGAAAATACGTGAATTGCCGAATAGATTAGGCCAACATGCGGGATGTGGCCTAACAACCAAAGTAACTCTTCTTACCCTCCTGAATTGTGAAAATTTTTGGATTGTCTAATTCTGCTTGGCCTATAGTGTTGGGGAAACATCACCTCCGCTGCTAATTTCCACATTGGTAGGGTGGAAATACAGCAAAAATGCGATATTCCGAAGCCACAAGACCTGCATCCGGTCGCGAGTCGCCGGTCCCGGCTGCCCAGTCGCGGTCGCCTTTCGCTGCGTCTGTAGTGCTCTCCGGTGCCACGAAGGAGAAGGTCACGCTTTGAAGTTGAAGGCTTCGACTTCAAAGCACGCGAGATGACCCTTCTCCTTCAGGGCACCGGAGAGAGCTACACATTCGGTGAAAGGCGACCGCGATCAGAATATCACATTTTGGTTGTATTTTCACCCTGCTAACGTGGAAATTAGCAGTGGAGGTGATGTTTTCTCAACACTATTGGCCAAGCAGAATTAGAAAATCCAAAAATTTTCAAAATTCAGGTGGGTAAGAAGAGTTACTTTGGTTGTAAGACTGTGGAAACCGTGGAGCGCTCATTTTCGAAATTGAAGCTAATTAAGAATTGCAGTATTTTCGAAGTACCATGTCAGGGGAAAGACTTGGTGAACTCGCCATTCTGAGCATCTAAAACGCTTGGGCAAGGAAGGCAATTAATATTTTTGCTGAGGAAAAAGCACGAAAAAATATCTATGCAGGGTGTATCAGAGTCACGGGTCAAGCGAGTGCGAGGGGGTGGGGAAAAATCGTAGGTGGCGACAACCCCTGTCGGTTTTATAAAACAATTAGAAATACGGCAGTATTCAATTTATTTATTACGGTCTACGGTGTGACGTCACGTCCAATCAGTTTGAATCGAGTCGGGCGGGCTGGCAAGAGTCAAGGTAAATTTGAACCTGGTTGAACGGGTTTTTAGCCTTGCGGGTTGCACTGGAAAAGGCTACACCGGCAGGGTACTGAACACACTACAAGTAGTGTGTTCAGTACCCTGCCGGTGTAGTATTTTTATACATCCATATCATGATCTTCTTGCACTTTGATCATGTTCATGGGAGGAATAGTAAAACTAATTAGCTTTCATTTTTTCAGCCAATGAAGAATGCCTTGTACACCATGCAAGCTAGCTGCTGTAACTGGGCTAGGGTTATTCCTAGCCCTTGGTGGAGGTATAATCGGCATATGCTGGCCAGAAATAAGTGACATCATCTTGAACAAGGTGATCATTCATTTGGAAAAGTTTCTCCCCAGCTGTTGAAAGGTTGCATCAAAATTATAATACATTTATTTGTTTTAGGAATTGGTTGTGAAGGATGGTTCCCTGAGCTACAAAATGTGGAAGGTGACCCCAATCCCTCTCTATCTCCGAGTTTATATTTTTAATGTGACCAATCCAGAAGATGTTCTTAAAAAGCATGCCAAGCCTCAACTTCAGCAATTGGGACCATACACTTTCAGGTAATAATAATAATAATAATAATAATAATAATAATAATAATAATAATAATAATAATAATAATAATAATAATAATAATCCGGGTAGTGCTAGACTGTATCAGGTACGGAGCACGGACCGTTATTATACAGTAAAACTTCCATAAGTCGAACTTCCCTAAGTCGAAGTTCTCTATAAGTCGAAGAAAATGATGAGCTTGGTTGGTCACAATGTAAAATAATAGGAAATAAACTTCCCTAACTCGAATTTCTATAACTCGAAGTTCTCCATAACTCCAAGTGCAGGCAGGGCCTTACGATGGGATATCATTGCATTTTCAGTCTCCCTAAGTCGAAGTTCATCTTGGCGAATGTGGAAAATTTTCTCATTTCCCAGCCGAAGGGTCGAGAGGAGGCCGCATGTACAGAAAGGCTCAATTTCCTGATCTCCGTCTACCAGACGTACCGAAAGAAGTGTTTGACTCGATTGTGACAATTGAATCCTTGAATCTAAGAGTAGGCAAATGTCCGGAGATTTTTTTACAACAAAACAACGAGGAACATTGTAAGAGTGATAGTGACAGTTATTTTAAAGTTTTGATCACCTTTCGTCCCTGGATATAAAGGTAGGCTTCCTTATAGAGTTATGTGCTTAAAAATTCCAAACTTCTCTAACTCGAATCTTCTATAACTCGAAGTTTTCCCCGGTCCCATGGAGATTCGACTTATAGATGTTTTACTGTACTTGAAGTACAATGCAGTACAATGCTGGAACCTTGAGCGAATCGCCTGGGCCCACAGGCAGGATGACAGGAAGGGATGTGCAAAGTGCAGTGCAATGTCATTGCTAATGTCATTTTGTGAACTCCCCCCGGGTGGATTAGTCTTTAGGAAATTCCACTTTTAGGTAATATTACCACACATAAAGACCAGCAGTTATAGTACCTATGGGTTATAATGCTGCTAGAGCAGCTTACAATGCCTAATACAGGTAGTACCTGTTTTACGCCGGTAATTGGTTCCAGCAAAATGGGGCGTAAATTGAGAAGGCTTTAAAACGAGACAAAATTATAATTTAAGTAAATGAGATAGGTTCCAAGATTTCCAAATTTTTTCCCTCAGGCAGTATACTTAAATTGCTGTTTTTAATGCTGACTATTTGAAACATTTACTATGCACATTTAATGGGAAGTTTCAGGTTGAGGGTCATTGCGTTCTGAGGCCTCTTTTCCCTTATTTTGGAAAGAACTGCAGTAGACGTAGGGTATTTAACAGACTTCGGAGAGTGCCGAGACCAACAATACAGTACTGTATTTATTGATATACCCTGCCACAAGGCACCTCGAAAAACAAAAAAGAGCATTTATGGTCATGTGTTTGGACTCAAAAGTGTTGCGTTCAGATTAAGTTATCGTCAAATTTTGCAAAATTTTTAAATTAAAATTTTTTTAAATGCCATTTTCAAACCGGCGTTAATGTGAAATGGCGTAAAATGGAGCGGCATAAAATGGGTACTTACTGTATATTGAAAATTTCACCGAAGCAGTTTGGAGGAGGGGATATGGTGTCTGACTGCTAATCGAGAGGTCCTGGGATCAAATCCCGGGGCCGGAAACTCTGACCGTGGTTTTCTGTGGTTTCCCACGGTCCTTCCAGGAAAATTCCGGAGTTGCTTCCATAATTAATAGGCCACAGCCGCTTCCTTCCGTCCCTATCCTATCCCAAAGAGCACAGTAAAATGAAAAGCAAAGAGTTCCAGGCAAAACATACTTCCCCCCTAAAGAGCCGATGGCTGATAACGGGGTATGAATTATTATTACTGTCGAATCCCTCTATAACGAAATTGAAGGGAACCTAATTTTCTTTCGTTATATGCGAATTTTGCTATATATAAAAAAATTCATTTAAGCCTCACTTTTTTCGCTTTTTTTTCTTCTTTTTTTCATTACCCCACTTAGGGAGCTACTTACTCCTTTGGGGGGGGG
>JYFJ02003156.1:21273-45791 GCA_000934665.2 Catajapyx aquilonaris | reverse complement strand
GAAAAGTCACAACTTTTGTAATTGTGCTACAATATGCACACTTTTTAAAATAAATATTTTCTCGAAGAAGCCATTTTAAATATTTTATTTTTATTTTTCATTTTATAAGGTCGGGCATGTTATAAAATTATGTAGTGTCAAAACCCGGTATATATTTCTTATACGTGAGATATAAATTTTTGTAAAGTAACAACATTCGAAATTGGGCTACAATATGCACACTTAAAATAAATATTTTCTCGAAGAAGCCATTTTGAAAATTTAATCGTTATTTTTTGTATAACAAAGTAGCATGAGTTCGATTATAAAATTATATCAAAATTCGGTATATATTTGTATTCAGTGAGACACGAATTTTTTTTACAGTGATGATTTTTGTTTCTATGCAACAACATGCACATTTAAAAAATTAATATATGGAAAACGCCATTTTAAATATGCAATATTCTTTTATATTTCATAAAGGAAAGACCGGTTCTGTCGTAAAATAATATAAAAACCTGGTATAGATTCTTGATGATACAAATTTATGAAAAGTGGTATTTTTGCTTTCGTTTGGTGTGTTTCAACATCCTTGCAGTTACTTCTAAAGTAATATTCGACATAAAAAATAAATGTCAACAACTAATCTGGAAACCTTCCATAATGGTCAACAGAAGGCAAGGGGGAATTAAATGCAAAATGGATACATATTAATTTCCCGATGGTGTAACCAACACACACTGTCCCATGTATGCATAGTCTCATACAATAATGGGGAGGGTTTCATGAAGTTTTACAGTTTTATATAAATGTATAATTTCATGCATTCCATAGCTCATGAAGATGGTCACGAAAGTGGGTCCATTTTACATTTAATACCCCCTTGCCTTCTGTTGACCATTATGGAAGGTTTCCAGATTAGTTGTTGACATTTATTTTTTATGTCGAATATTACTTTAGAAGTAACTCCAAGGGTGTTGAAACACACTAAACGAAAGCAAAAATGCCACATTTCATAAATTTGTATCATCAAGAATCTATACCAGGTTTTTATATTATTTTACGACAGAACCGGTCTTTCCTTTATGAAATATAAAAGAATATTGCATATTTAAAATGGCGTTTTCCATATATTAATTTTTGAAATGTGCATGTTGTTGCATAGAAACAAAAATCATCACTGTAAAAAAATTCCGTGTCTCAATGAATACAAATATATACCGAATTTTGATATAATTTTATAATCGAACTCATGCTACTTTGTTATACAAAAAATAACGATTAAATTTTCAAAATGGCTTCTTCGAGAAAACATTTATTTTAAGTGTGCATATTGTAGCCCAATTTCGAATGTTGTTACTTTACAAAAATTTATATCTCACGTATAAGAAATATATACCGGGTTTTGACACTACATAATTTTATAACATGTCCGACCTTATAAAATAAAAAATAAAAATAAAATATTTAAAATGGCTTCTTCGAGAAAATATTTATTTTAAAAAGTGTGCATATTGTAGCACAATTACAAAAGTTGTGACTTTTCAAAAATTTATATCTCACGTATAAAAAATATATTCGGGGTTTTGACACCAGGTAATTTTATACCATGCCTTTCCTTGTAAAATAAAAAATAAAAATAAATTTTAAAAAATGGCTTTTTTGAGAAAATAATTTTTGAAATATGCATGTTTTCGCTTGTTGCCATATTTTCACCTCGCATATCTCAACTACACGGGGAGCTAACGAAGATTTTATTTCATATCCTGGAGGGGGTCACCGAGTATATAACAAAATATAATCGGCATAACCGTCACGTTTACCATAACGCCGTAATAAATTGCGAAATATGCGAATTTTGACCAAAATATGCAATGTTGGAGATTTTTTTTCAGGTGACTGTACCATTAAATGAGGTAAATTTATGCATGACATAACAGCGTGTCATTCCAAAAGCATGAGTTAAAAATTTCATGTTGGTTCTCTGAACAGTTCCCGAGATATCCTCATTGAAAGCAATGGAAAAAGCGGGAAAAAGTGCGTCTTCGCGTGATTGTGATTTGGTACCCCTTCAAATAAATATTAATAACTCGATAACTAAATTTAATCTGGTAAAACTGCTTGTTCCATAAGAGTTCAATTCGATGTGGGTTTCACATATATATTTTTCAAAAAAATCGATGACTATGACCTGACACCTTTTTTCACTCACTGGCTGATCTGAAATGGAACCACCCAGAAAGGACATGGGGTATAGGAATGGGAATTTTTGGGTAGGAGACATGGGTGCATGTGCAATGTCTGAATAATGGGTCATGTGCAGTCCCCCAGGAGGTTATGTTGCCAGAAACCTCCAAGGCGCGGGTCAGAGACCCTCCCGACGCAGGCGAAAAGGAACTCCCTGGCGGGGACCCGGGACCTTTCGCACAGCATGTCACCACGCACAGCAGGCCACCACGCCTCCCCCCTGAACTGTATAATAGGCCTACACACTTCCTTCAACCTTGCGGATAAGGTATAGATCGCTCAAGAATTTAAGTTAGCGCGTAATATTAATCCAGCCTAATATAGCGGATATGTCGACGTGTGAAATCTCAAGCACATACATTACACATGTGCTCCAGTTCCAGATTGCATTTATTCCCCTTCTTTACCGAAATGACGTTTTATCAAAATTGCTATCTACAATCGGAAAGCTCCCTGAAAAATTATCACAAAGAGAGATGCAATATTTTGCATGATCAATGCACTATTAGTAGGACAGCAATAGTCAAATAGTGATAGAAGCGTGAAGTTTGTCATTTTCGTTCACTAAAAATATATGCTGATCAAAATGTGGTGTAGTGCCACCTCGATCTGAGACCAGAAGTGGCCGCCATTTTGAAAAATGGCGGCTTAAAACGGTTTTCTAAGTATATCTCTAAAACTGCTGATATTTTGATATACGAGATGTATTACCAAAAATGCTCGGAATGATATTCTCCATAAAAAAGGACAGAATCATCATGTACATAATGGTTAAACGTACGTCGCAAAACCGGGATGAATAGATGGGTTAGGAATAGTCCAGTCAAATATATTGTTGATGGACGTAGAACTAACTGCAACAGAAATGGTGTCAACTGATTCCATAGTAAAAAATGGCGATAAAAACGATGGCGCAAAGTCTACCACTGTCCTGTCGCACCAAAAGCCGCCATCTTGAAAAAATGGCGGCCAAATCGGATATGTTGGACAAAAACATTTTTATCACGAAAACGGCTAGGTTTTCATCATATTGAACTGCACATAAATGAAAGAGCACGAAATGTTCTTCCAGACAACACTTTCCTTTTCTCTGTAGTGTGGATAGTATCAAATCTAGACAATAAATTATAAATAAATTCAAAAGTGTCGCAATGGCCATCTTTTGGTGATGTACTACGTTACGAAGCGAGTATTTTATGGAGGTAAAGGACAGTTATATAGGCCTGTATATAAAGTTGTGTTGGTGAAGAACAGTATTTAATGCATTCAAAAATATGAAATGTTTACATAGCCATCCATATCCATATCCTAACCCCGCTATTCATCCCGGTTTTGCGACGTACGTTTTGCCATTATGTAAATGATGATTCTGACCTTTTTTATGGAGTATATCATTCCGAGCATTTTTGGTAATACATCTTCTTATCAAAATATCAGGCGTTTTAGAGATATGCTTAGGAAACCGGTTTTAAGCCGCCATTTTTCAAAATGGCGGCCACTTCCGGTCTCAGTTCGAGGTGGCACTACATCACATTTTGATCAGCATATTTTTAGTGAACGAAAATGACAAATTTTACGCTTCTGTCACAAACCGTGCGTTTTTCATGAAACTTGCGTCTATGCTGCTATACTATATTTCTCATGTCCAGTTAAAATATTGACGCCCTAATTAATCGTGACCTCGGAAAAGATCATTCATAATTCTATTCAAGCAAATAAATACCGGTTCATTAATGTCGTTCAGTAATGTTATCGCCATTCATTAACGTGCGTGGGGATTGTATCTTTCTATAGAGCAATACCATTCAACTGATGGGCCGAACCAGTACGCGACAACGGCAAATGACTCATCCTGAATAATGCAACTTTGGCATGTCTTTAACCCAGATATATGGGTCCTATAATGTCTATTTTGCTAATTCCGATGGAATTTGATGTATTTTCCGTTATGAATGATAAACTGTCATGTATAAGTTATGTCAAAGTACCTCTCATTCATTTCGAAGTTAATTAATTGCATTTAATCCCTTTTAAATTACGGATAGATTTGCAGAATATTCCACATTTATTATTGCAGAAAGATTAGTGACAAATGTTGCTCAACATAAATTATACCACTTTGAGGAAATTTGTAAGTGAATCTCGGGCACACAGCCTTTCGCGTCATCACTTAGCATTTATGTCAGCGTGATTATTATTAGCATGTCACTTTCCATACAAAAAACCGTACCTTCTTTCAATAAAAAGCAGAAGTACGGCATAATGGATGTGGACAAAAGAAATCCATCCGCACTACACGTGTTCGGTGCTTCCTAAACATCCCTTTACTTCGCATTCTCCAGGATTTACGCTCGAGATATGTCACTTATCTCCGGGGGTTGGCCACGGCATAACACGCTCATCCGCATTAACTCCCTCGTTAGGGGCCAAAATGAGAATCGCGGGGCCGTCGGCTGCATCTGCTCCAAGTTTGCCGCCAAGCGCGGATAAAGGTCATCGCACTTCACCTTCACGGAGAACCGACCTACATCATCGCTCAAGAGGTCGCAGCTCTATTGACCCGGGGCCATTCGATGAAGACACCCCGCTCCTCAGAAACAGCTCATATAATCAAATATATAAACAGGGGTAAGGTGCAATGAGTCGACCATAAAGCGTGTGAGTGTACAAGAAATCGGTTTGCAGATAACGGCCCCTAAAAGTGCAATAAATATGGCCGCCCCGCTGTTTATCAAAGAGCGTCATCTTATGATTTAATTGCAGCGTGGCGTGCAATTGCGCTGACGTCAAAGTGCCTGATGCAGATGTCCTGGGTGCTCTCCTTGAATTTTAAAGAGGGGCGGTTGAAAATAGGGGTGGGATGAGTGATGGGCAGAACCCCTTAGCCTCCCAAATTCAATCCTCTTACAAGACACTTAAGTGAATTACACGAGAGACTTGGGCAGGGAAGGAAAGAAACCAGTGCTGGACGACCCTATTACGTCACAAACCGGGACAAGCCTCGCAAATCTCGGAGCCAGGATTGATCCTCAACCACTCCCGGCTTCATGTTTCAATAGAGCAGTGTGGATAAATTTCATCCCGGTCCTCTTCCTAAGATATGATCCAGCCACAGCATGAGCAAAACTATCCCACACAGGCTTCAATTTCCAAGTAGTTCCCTCTGCATAATGCCAGCAGGTTCGCGCAGAGAGAAGATATTCGCCAGAAACTCAATACTGGATGTCCTCATTTGATCACTTGTACTAACTTGATTGTACCAGTCTGCACGCGATTCGTACTGTATAATGCATTCAGTTTTCATGCTCTCCACTGCTCTACGTGACATTTCTTCAAAATGATACTGTAGAGAGTGCACGCCTGGAGTTGAACTCCTGACTCTAGGCCCAGCAGGCTGTCAATTTCCACCTGACTTTTGGATTGGATTTCAAACATGCCGTCAGGGCCTGGGAGTTTAATTACAGCCGCTTAGGCATACATGGTGCCGCAGCACCTCCATATTGTTCCTGGCAGCAAATATGGCTGGAATCCCCCTCATCCGGTGGAGAGGCACGAGGCGAATGCCCTTAATGGAGTTGTTTACGTCTTGCTTCTCACTTATGACATTAGCCGAAAGTGGAGACACACTAATTGGGAGGGCCAGGGTCTTGATTGGCCTCCGGTCAAACCCCGGGGTCCCCGGTCGCAGGTGACCTCCTGATGAAAGCGGCCTGGGGAGGAATTAATCCAATAAGGCCTGGCGCGCTCCCTATTTGCCCAAATAGACTGCACTTGGACCTCCTTTGCCGCTAATCGAGTTTCATGCCGCAGTGCACGAAGAGGCCGGGGGTCGTACCCACCTCCGATAATACCGATACACAGGGTTCACAAGCCTCTAAACACGTCCAGATGCGGTCAATCAGCAGATCACTGGCGAGGGTAGCCATCTTGCGCATGCGCATATACCCTTCTGCTTCCCGATCGCTATAATCTCGTCATCTCTTAAATCGGTTTGTAATAATGCGCTTTATGTCCATTATACTCGGGGCTGAACAACGGATCATCATTTTTATGTGGCTCAACCTGTGGTAAATAATTTATTGGCGCATAACCGTGAGTTGCGCCGTGACACATGATAAAATCTTTGTTTACAAGTGGATTAAGCTGGTTAACCATCGCTGGGCCACACATACGTTCTCGTTTAATGCCAATTTCATCCGCACCGTTAAAAGTGCTCACTCATGGGAGGGTAGAACGTTCAATAACGAGAGGGCACTTACGCAAAATGGTCGTTTTCGGACCATGCCGCGACGCTTACCTGCAAAGAGCAAACAATCACATTAGCAACAACACGTAACACTTACATTGCTGGGTCAAGCCATGTTTCAAGAACTTATGGGCTAGAAATACAAGCACTTTCATTTGCGAGCCCTTCAGTGAGCACCTAATAAGCACTCCGTAAGGATGAAGTTTCATTATGACAGGAAAAAATGGAATGATAGGCTATAGTCATTTTCTGTGCTCTTAATTGCTACTAGTTACCACTAACTTATTATCCTAATTAACCAATAGAGTGACACGTGTTTCAAAATTTAATTAGCATCTTGAAACTTCAGAGGAGTAGTACTTCTGTTGTTATAATGCAACCTTGGCTATAGTTGGCTATAGTGTATAGAAATTTCGCTTAGTTGGAACAGTAACTTCTGTTGTCATAATGCAACTTTCATCATCGATGACATGGTACTGTACCCGATGTTGCATGCATTATTACAGCCGCAGCACATTCAGCGAAGAAGCAATCTTTGGCCATGAACCCCATTTTGCTCAAAGCGTGTGATTCAGGAATGGTTGCCAGCCTGGCAGACAGAAGCACTATCTATCTAGCATCATACAGGTGGAATTAGGAGGGGTTTTAGGAGAGTGGGGAGTGGGGGATGGAGAACCCATCGAAACTCTTTCCACATGAGTAATTCCTCTGCCAGACCCGGTGATCAAACTCGGGACCTCATGGGTGGAAACTGGAAAGTCGTGGCGATTATCACTACACCACCGCACCTTGCCGTTCTCCTGCCAACATGGCAGGTCCAATGCATGTAATTTGCAAGAATACCTAGACATAATGTACAGTATCAGATGGCGAAGTCACAATACAAAATCATAGTCATTTTGTCATTTCCGGATATAAGAAGATAATTACCACAATGAAAATTGTTAAAAATTATTATATCATTAATTACGAATGTCGCACTTCTGACTCCCGTTGTCCTCACACAGCGCATCATGATATTATCAGAAGAACATAGTGATGATAGAAATTGTTCATCTGCTACACGATGTCTGCTTCCCCATGTGAGCTGAGGCTGGGTGATTATGGCAAGGGCGCATTTGCACTCGGGAAAAAGTATATGTGAGGAAGGCAAAGGATTGTGATTTGGCAGGCAGGCAGGTAGGCGTGAAAAGAGCATTATTCCTTTGGGATCTGGTGGAGGCCGCAGTCTCTGCCTTATATCGGATTTGCAAAAGAAGAGGAGGGGATGGCTGCTGCCTCCGGAGCGCCGTTTTCCGGGGCTCTAACGGCTCCCTTCCCGAAGTTCCTCTCAAAGGCTCCACTTCCTCTCCTGCAAATAATCTTCCGGCGTTTGGGAGCAAACGGAAAATCGATCTCTACCAGATTATCATTCTTTTCTTTCGAGAGGGGGACTTATTGCTGTCGACGACTATCCGCTCCCCATGGGCGCGCATGCGCACTGGCCCACAAGCACAATGGCCGCTCCAGCCATCAGCTGGCACACTCCACTTCCCACTTTGGCCACTCTTTATCTGCCTCGCAGCCAGCCACAAAGCGACAATGCTTATGGATTTCCACTGCCATCATGCGGCGAAAGGAACGTGTCACTTGCACTATCCCACACTAACACGCACTATGCACCACCAGCCACATCCCCGGGCTTAGAACCTTAAATTCTCAGCTAATGAATGGAACAAGTGGCCAGCTATTAGATAAATAATCCAGTGGCGCTGCTACAAATCAGCCGTAAATAGCATCACCATAACAAAGGCCTGCGGTATAACCGTAATGAATCGTTATGCAAGTGAGCGATAAGGGAGATCAGGCCAGTTTTATGCACTACCGCCAGTGAAAAAATAATAATAGTTAAACACGATGAATTTATGCGGTTCAGTGAACAGTTATGCAATACTTCCAACGCTTTAGACACAACTAAAATATTGGTACGTAATTATCGTGAAATCACAATGATGTAATTCCCATGTCATGCATCGGAAACACCGCGTTTTTTACAACAACCCAACAGACACTTTTTGTTCTTTTCATTTAATTCGCGAGAGAGATAATACGGCCTACAGTTAATATACAGTAGACTACAGGCTGCTGTAAGCAGAATTTCATCCATCTGTGTACAATTTTGACAGCTGTTCATTATTGTTGTTGGCCTGCACTTTCTTGGTGTCATCCAATTAACAATAAATAAATACAAGCCGTCAAAACTTAGCAGGCATTGATACAATCCTATACCTAAGGGTAACATACCCACTGCATAATATTGTCAATCTTCAACGGAAGAGAGATTTTACCAAGTATTTCTTTTTTAAAATACACAATAGGTAATGATGTACAGCTTCATGGAGACACAATGTAGGCACACATAATGTAGAGCAACAAAGTTGGAAGAAACTCTAATCCGCGCTCTCATGATTAAATCTTATTCTGTTCCAGAAACTCAATATCAATAGCGTCGTTATGAGAAAATAAAGTGAGTCGCAATGCAGAAGAGGAACGAACCTCATGAGTATCCCACATTGTTATTATTGTATCGCTCTGTATGCGAAGGACAAGAGGAAAAACAGTTTCATGGCCACCGATGATGTTATTGTGGTCATTCCATTCATGGGTATACGCCCATTGGGAGCCGGTTAAGGATTTATGGAGAAACTGGAGTTGCTTTGCTGCGGCAAAATTCCGGGTTGTAGAGGACACGACCTCCCGCGTCCTTACAAACGGGCCGGACACGCATCTGGGGACACATCAGACCAGGGACTGCTCTCCATTGATCAGCTGGCCCTCTAAAGTGAGCTTCGTGTCTAGGAAGCTAACTAATCTGGGAGGACCGGGGGTGCATGGAACCCCGGATTTTTTTCTTTTCGTCCGGGACCAGGAAGAAAGGGTGAGACTTATCATCCGGGCAGCCTTTCCGGATCTGGATCAAAGCCGTCGTGTCGCAACACGTGACAGCGTCCAATTCCTTTTCAAGGAGTGTCCGAGACGAAACTTTTTTCTGCCATTTTTTTTTCTAAACATTTCCCTCTCCTTTCCCGGAGTGCAAAATCCGGTACGTTGGCGTCTATCCCGCAAAAGTCCCAGAGCATTTAGCCGATCCAAATATGGCAGAACTCCAATCCAATTTCCACGCCGTATTAGAATCAGAATCGAGGGTATAGAAGACGATAGGCCTTGCCTCTTAGGAGGAGCCAGATGCACAATTCCATAATCCGAGCTTAGTAGTGTCGCTACAATAACCGCTTTAATTACATGCAAAGACCTCTGGCAGCGGCTGCCACCATCGGGGTCACCCCCCAAGTACAACATGCAAGACTATATCAGGGGCGTTCAACGACATTTATTCGCCTAAGAGACGCTCAGTTGCAACAAAAAAGTCAACAAGAAATGTGAAGTCATCTTTCCCAGCATGGACGCAACTGGATGAGCTATATGCAGGGAAAGGCATCTTTCATCAATTTGGAGAAATTCACTCTGGAAAGATAAGAAAGCAAGTAGGCCTATACAAAAAAAATTGCGAAATCCGACAATCTCCGCGCAAAGTTACCATGAAACGAGTACCGGTACTGTACGTATATGTTAAACAACAAATCCTAAACTCCTCAGGTTAACTATTCCAGTGCTTATTACAGGTATTTATAAATACGAAAAAATAATATGGGCCTCTATATTGCGTTATGGTGCGAGCTCTTTATAGATAAACCAAACTCAATAATAATAGCTTGCGTTGGCAGAGAGCAAATCAGCAGCAGGAAAACCACTCGAACAAAAATAATTACGCCCAGCTATTTAAACCTGTTTAAATAGCTGGGCGTAATTATTTTTGTTCCAGTGAACAAAATCAGTTATTCGAAGTTGTTAATGCTGTTGAACCATTTTAACCGCGACAAAGCATCTCAACTCAGAACCTTCCTTCAAGGCCTCTTTCGCACACTTTCTCCTCTCTTACCCCCTCCCTCAACCCCCATGTGGGGGGCCTCTTTTGGAACTCGTAGGAGTCCGCATTTGGGGAAGAGCGTTGCTTTGAAAGCATGTCATTTTAAAGTATTATACATTTAAGAAGCAGTGACATTTCCACATATATCGTTACGTCTACTCTATTTCTAGTAGTCAGGGTGAAAAACCAACTCTGACCAATGACAAAGTCAAGCTATGCCCAAAGAGAAGAAAGGCTGCAACAATTTCACAAATCGCTAAAATAGAAATCAACCCACCACTCATTACTGAACAATGCTAACTACGTGATTGCGATTACACTATATCTTCACGCCGTCTTTACTGATGAACCTTTTGGCCGTCTCGCTTTTAGTCTGCATCACCTAGTTGGCAAAATGAAGCTCCGGGTCCGCATGTGGCGACTTTCCTCTTATTTTATGGATCATAAAATGCTTTCATCATCATTCCCATCAAAATCCGCAAAAGGACCCATGGCACCACTGCAGGCAGTGGATGGACGGATTTATCTTTATTATTGGCATGTTTATTGTTACCATCAATTAATGACAATGTAACATTCTCGACCCATTACCTTGAACAGTGTAACAGAAAGAAATTAGTTACGTCGTCTCCCTTTCTACGTATAATAATGGTTTTGCGGGGATATTTAAAAAAACTTGCAATCAATGCATCAGAGCAAGGAATGTAGTGAACTGCAGTTGTTGTGCAAATTATACAAGTAGACCTACTTTTTTTTTTTTTTAAATACCCCGTGCTAGGCATCAAAGGCCTCTTTGGGGGGTGGCACACCACCATCAGTTTTCTCTTTGTTTTTACACTTTTCTTCATTCACCGGTGCAAGGAGTCAAGGATGTCGGGTAGGGGTAGGGATTTTTTGGGGAGGGAACATAGGTGCAAGTGCAATGTCTACAAATGGGTCATGTGCTGTCCCCCAGGAGGTTAGGTTGCCAGACACCTCCTTGGTGCAGGTCAGAGACCCTCCTGACGCAGGTGAAAGGAAAGCTCCCCAGGCGGGGATCGAACCTGGGGCCTTTCACTCAGCAAGCCGTGACGTTACCATCACGGCCACCACACCTCCCCAAGTAGACCTACTTGCTACTATATGTTTCTTTTAGTTTTTTCGCAAACACTGGAACCCAATATTTTAGAATTTGTGGGATTTTGTAAGCGATCGTTTCATGAGGGACATAAGGGATTTCCAGGTCGTTATTTTAGATCGAGTTTGCGAATGGTAATTTTGATGCTTGTTTGGCATAATCATTGGAATAAGCCACAGTAGAATGACTATATTCAATGATCGTGAATCTTTTATTTTCTGTCAGGATATAACGTCCGGAATCTTTTCACATCAATTCAGACACTCGAAAATGTAGTATAGTATTACTCTGCAGAGATTTATGTTCTAAAGATATAAGGTGAGCCAATTGAAATGATAGGCCTATAGTAGTGAATAACAATTTTTGCCACTTAGCTGTTTATTTCAAACACTTTGAATCCGTTATGAAAAGTATTAGCTGGTAATATTAGATTGCACGGTTCCATTCTTTATAACGCCAACACAAAATGAGTCCAATCATTGGTGTTCGATGAAAATTGCTCTAATGGGTCATTCCCAAACGGAAATTCATCTCAGAGCTGGGGTAGACTATTCAATTCGGCCTAATGTATTAGCAGCAAATACATTTGACATGCACTAAAAATAACGGCTTAAAATAAACAGGTTAGTGCTCAAACTGATTTGAATCGGAACACCCTGTATAGTATAGGAAGGTAACGCACGTAGGGCCTATCTACAAGGCCTACATTGAAATTCTGATCAGACTTTGTTTAGGTGAAAGCAAATGACTTGCCGCATATTTTTTGGTGGCAGGTGTGACGTATAAGTATTTAAAAAATCCAGCCAAAGTGAGCCGAATCCTAGTTGAGACGAAATTCCCATCCCCGGCAGGTAGCGGTTAACATTCCGGGTAGGCAAGTCTCCGGGCAGGCTCGTAAATCTGGGACGGATTTGAAACTTGAGGTGGGAGTCCGAAGAGGAGGGGAGGGGAATGGCAAGAGGGGAGAGGGGAGAGGGAGGGGGCTCCCACGCGGCGCTCCCGGGCCTTACCCGGATAATCCGGGAGGGCGTACTCATTGCCTGGAGATTAAATTCCGAGCGGCTCTCGCAGTATGGCCTAAGTCCGGAAGGCCAGAAATGTCCGCAGGGACTCCTACATGCCCCTGCTTTTATGGGGCTACGCAGTCATTTTATGGGTTGTTGTGTAAATTTACGTGTAATGATAGTAAGGATGTTACCGTACGTCGCTTTACAACAGATTTTTTACGAGTCATTTTTTTCCCTCGTTATGCTGGCAATTTCACACAATCTGGCTTGGTAATATCGCTGTATGTCTGTTTAGTGATACTTATTATTCAAGTTGGCGGCGATAGGCAAAAAAAAAGAGAAACTGGGACAAACAGGGTCACGCAACATACCTCTAAAATCTGCTTTAAGGATATGAAACCGCACACCATTCCAAATAATTCACAAGCACAGATTCAAATCATATTATGTACGAGTGAAAGATACCGGATTTAGATACTTATTCACATCTCTTTTTGAAAGGCAATGGCTTTATAGAAATCATTGGAAGAGATTTCGCCTATTCCGAGTGAAAATGAGATGGCATCGCATAAAGTCCCCTACGGGTTCCTACAAAAAAATACACAAAAAAAACAAGAGGGACAATATTTAAACCGAGATATAATTGATGAGTCTTCCGCGCTACCAAGTCCTGAACTCAAAATGGGTCCATTCACCGTCTCTCTTTTTTTTACCCCTCTTTCATCCCTGTAATGGTGCGTAGGACGCCCAAGTGTCTGCATGGCAGGCCCCAGAGAGAGACAAAACCAGCAAGAAGTCCCGGATAAAGAAGTCCTGCTCGACTTGGTTTCATATTTCCCCGGATATTAGTGCGCGACGGTGTGTAATTCGGCAAACGTTTGTCAGGGAAGGTCCCTGCACTTTGCATTCATAAACGCGTTAACCGCAAGACTTGCTCCACAAGACGTCTCCCTTACGTCAATAAGACTCAAGCCGAACAATGGGCACACCCCCAGCTGGCTGAAATTAATTTCAAACCGCATTCAGACTGGCGAAAAGTGAGAGCCACCCGATCGGGAAACAATCCTCGTCTCTCGCTTGCAATGGAAATCTAGTTAACTACAACGAACAACTACCAAGCAGGAAAGGGAGCACAAAAAAACGACAAAAATAAAGAGTCGAGTAAATGAAAGGCTACAGTTGGAAAAATCAAATTGCGACCAATTAAGTCACGCAACAACCTGCAGGGTGGGTGCTGCCAACTGGTGGCAATTGGTAGAGCTGATGCTGCAAAAATTGCACGCACAAGCTACTACACTGATTCCACAAATTATAAAATAATGCAAGTAGACCGCTTACTAATGAGAATGCGGCATAATTACTGTTTGTGGCTCCGGCAACCATGAAATTGTATCCTGATGACGGGGTACTTTTGCATGCCTGCACTTTGCTTTTATGCTATTACCCTCCCCGTCCTGCCCGCTTCCATCAGGGTACACGTCATCAGAACTTAGAACATTGACTGCACGCATTAGCATTCGCCAAAATACCGGCCGTCGGTTCGGATACCCGTTAAAAGTGCAAAACGAGCAATACCGGGACTGATGAGCAACACTGGAAAATTGCGCCCATTCCTGCTTACGTTTAGAGTTATACGTTGTATTTCAGAAGTGCGCTGGTTTCATATCACACGCCATTTGCACTCTAATGACTCATCTGCATGCGCACAATGCCAGGTTAAAAAAACCTCGTGTCACACCTATGTAAGTCACTAGGGTACACCAAGTGGGAGCTGGCTATTTATTTAAACACATCCTGGAATATATAATGAAATTCCCAAAGGAGCAACTTTCATGCAGTGTGTCAGGCAAAACTATAGCAGCCGGGTAAAAATAATGGCCTACATAATTATTATTTCAAAACTCTAAACAAAAGGTCCTATTTATTCTTAGTCGCCTGCCCTGAGAGAGTAGTACAAAATAGCTCGAGTTGTGGTCCGTAAGTGTTGACAAAGCCTTAAAATCCAGCTGAATGCAGTCCAACGTCGAAGTGAAGCTGCTGCAGCCTGCTGGTTGTAGCAGCACACACACAGTCAACTTATTAGTTGGAGCGCTTATATGAATCCGGGTGTGGGTGGGGGGGGGTGTTGGGTGCGGGGGAGGGTCTGGCTGGCCCCGGGGCAACGTCAAATGTGCCCGTTATTAACTCCACTTCAAACGGGGCCCATTCCCAGCCGACAAAAGCCTTGGCCGGGGCTCATTCCGCCGCAGTAAATACAGTTCAACAGAAACGGAAATTGCATTTTATGCCGTAAATCAATGAAACACGAACTAAACTGCTGTTTCCCTCTAAGCCCATGCCAAAAGTGGGAAAATTTAATGCGCCAATCTCCCGGAACTTTACGCGGGCCTGAGGTGCAGGGCCTCGAAATGAACTGCAAGGAGGCCCCGATTACAAAAATATTGCCGCGATATTACTCCCCCCTCCTGCCCCTATACTTTCTGTCACTTACAACTTTCTCGGGCAGAAGCGCAATAATAATCATACTGGCTCTACACAGCAAGCTCATTAATCTGGCATGGCATTAATTCAGCGCACTGTATAGGTATTGGCTGTTGCATAAGCCAACCTGGCCACTGATTGCTTCAATCTGCAAGTTTCATTATAGGCTTCAAACGTTTGACGCATCCTCATTGCATGCGTGTGAATCCCTAGATATAAACAGAATTTTAGTCAAAGTGTTCGTGACGATATCAAGTATACAATGTACGAGTAGCTTTGCCACTGCCACATACAGTTTATCAGGCGTTACCTGCAGGTAGAAACAACGTGCAATCTGGTTTTGAAAATCTCGATATGGTCTCTTTACTCAGTAACGCGATTCTATCAAAAGGCCATTTTTTGATATATAAAAAGGGGCATACATAATAATTATACAGTATTCAGAATTAGTTCCCATCCGTGTACATATTGGTAAAAATATCGGGGACGCTCAGTTTCACTCGCTGCAGCAGTCGCTTCACCTTCAAGTGGTAGCGAGTTATACCTAGATCGTTGCTGCAAAACCCATATTTTTCTTCACAAGGCATGCATGATCCTACATCAAACTTGAAGTTCACAGAGGCGAGCTTCGCGAAAGGCTCCCTTCCATATAGGACCGTTCTCTACTCCAATCGTGATAAGATTTAGTGCGGTTGTTCCCATCAACAATATTATGTTAAGCAGTGAAACTAGGTTTCTGCCTACTTACAAAGGAACTGTAAGTGCTGTCAATGGAGTTGTTGAATGAAACTTGGCACAATAATATATGCAGGAAAGTTATAGTTAAACAAAATGCAAACCGTTTCGGCGAAGCACGACAAGTTCAAAAGTTATGACCTCTCGATGTCATCCCGGACAGCTTAGCTTACGGAGTTTCAGATATCGCACTCAAAAAAGCAGATATTTTATTACATCACTGGAAATAGATAATTACTATGATTACAACGAGCTAAATTTTTAGATCGCAACCGCATTTGAAAGAGTCGCTTCTGAATTTTTGCGAGAGAGAAAAATACATTTTTTTAAAAATCAAAATATGTGCCCGATTGGCATCAAATCCAGCTTATAGCCTTGGAAAATTCAGAAGGTCAAGTTCCCTAATTTGTCGTTTCAAGCCAGAAGCATAAACCACTTGCAGATGAAGTGAAGCATCGTACTGTACATTAGCACATACAACTGTTTGTGACACATGTGTTCAAATGAAAACATGTCCGTACGACGAGCACATCTTACGTAGATATAATATATGACAAGTGTGAGATAGTACTGTACAGTACAAAGTGGTATAAAGAGAGAGAGAGAGAGAGAGAGAGAAAGCAGGGAAACTGCTTTTTAAATGGACATGAAAGATGATGAGCATTTTCAGGTTAAAATTGTCAACTACAATTAATATTCATGGGGTTAATGCGTGATTTTAATATCCAGATTTCCCTATTGGGGATTTAATCAGGCATAAACTGGCTTTCCATTTTTCACATCACATTATTAGGGACACCCTCACTTAAAAAGTATCGCGATTGGAGCCAATAACGATCCTTTCCATCGACAATGTGAGCTACATTTTGAAACACACAGTATAATATTATGTAAATCTTCTTACATGTAAAGTGTAAATATAAGGGTCAGGAGCTTCACGGTAAACCAGTTGATGCCTCTGTTCCTATACTTTACGCTGTAGGATATACAGAATACATCAAGATTACAATATGACGTCCACTGCTGTATATTCACAACTATATACTGTATTTATATTCACGTTGGAGCAGAGACATAGTCGGTTTTACAGAAGACTCGCCGGACCGGTGTGTCTTTTTCTTGTAGTTATTACACTTCGTCCTAGCGCCGGAGTCGGACAGAGTCATAGTTTTAGAATTGAACTCACCGCAGATTTGTATATCGGTGAAAGTCTCCGGAATAAAATTATCATTCGTGCCTGTTGCCTTACTGGAAAGTGAGGAGTAGGTTATGTAATTATACGTACATACACCATTGGAAAGTTCATTTAAAGAGCTTTCCTATAACTAAGAAGCGACAGGCGCAAGTGAAAATTATAGCCTTCCGAGAATTTAACCGATACGGATCAGACCTCAATTCGAAAACACACTGCAGGCAAGTTAACAAGTCAAGCGAGCTCTTATCCAAGGACACGTCTCTTTGAATCAGGAATAATAATGATACAGTTAACCATCACCAACTTCCCAAAGGAATATGGCAAAATCAGTCGTAAAATATATAGAAATAAAACCAGGATCAGTACGCTATTAAAATGCAGGCGTGTTTCCACTGCTCTTAAAAGAAAGTCGCGTACAATCGCCAGGTAAACTTATACTACTCGCAAAACTAATATATAGGGATGCTGAGCAATTAGTTTTGGACTCCGTTGCGTAGTTAATGCGTACGGCGCCGTCAAAGTTTCGTGACGTCACGTGCGTTCCGCCAGCTTCTAAGGAGCAAAAGTCAGCTCCAGGGCCTTGGTCCCCTAACACACCGCCCATGTGCAATAGGTGATCAAATCTCGTGAGAGGAAGAATCCGGGTACGACATCCGTGCACTTTGTCGTTTTTGCCTCGTATTTTACAATCCGGCCCTCTACACTTTAAAGGCGCCGTACGCATTAACTTGGCAACGGAGCCAAAAACTAATTGCACATCCCTATATTAGTTTTGAGAATACGATATAATTATAATAATTCATACCCCGTTATCAGCCATCGGCTCTTTAGGGGGGGGGAAATTTGTTTTTCCGGGAACTCTTTGCTTTTAATTTTTACTGTGCTCTTTGGGATAGGATAGGATGGAAGGAAGCGGCTGTGGCCTATTAATTACGGAAGCAACTCCGGAATTTCCCTGGAAGGACCGTGGGAAACCACAGAAAACCACGGTCAGAGTTGCCGGCCCCGGGATTTGATCCCAAGACCTCCCGATTAGCAGTCGGACACCATATCCCCTCCTCCAAACTGCTTCGGTTTTGAGAATACTATATAAGTCCACCTGGCGATTGTGCGCGAGTTTCCCTTCACCCTTGTAGCGACGTGCAAGAGCATAAAAAGAAACATACCCCCATAACGCTTCATCCTTTTCGCCATAAGTAGCAGCAGGCACCAAAAAATGCACATATCCAGAGCTGAACATGTAGTTTTTTTGCGCATTTACACACTTTTTTCGTGCCGGAGGAAACAAGCCTTGAAGGATGTTCGTTGTCGTCAGCCAAAATGGGTCCCCCCACCCTTTCTCTTTCCTTCCCTTCCGAAAATGCTGAAAAATCCGGACATTCACGCAATAAAGTGGAGTTCCATGTGGCGATTCACAACCCAGGGAACTGTTTCAGGGTTTTAATTTCCAAGCTGGAAGAGGGGATGGGGTTGTGTGGGAGCCAGGAGGTTTTTAGATTTGGGCTGAATTAGAACGTGCTGGGGACTGACCCTCTGGCTCCACGGCTTTTTTTTCCGGCATTTTAAGTAGCACTCTGGCTGGTGTAGTAGTAGAAATAGTAGGTGTAGGAAGGGCTAGTGTCCGGAGAGGAGATGCAGAAAGGATTGGGTTAATACTGGGGAGCGGGTTGAGCGTTTTATTGTGGGCGAATAGCGGCATTTATGGAGGCGCTATTCGGAAATCGGCGAATGAAGTGAGGACCACTCGGCGCCCACCAAGGGAACCCCAATTACAAGCTTAACCCGAGGCTTTTCCAGCTCGTTCCCCATCTACACTTGTCCCCGTCATCCCAAATGCTACTGTAGCCAGGATCACTGCCGCCGCCACCGCCGCCGCCGCCAACTCTATCACAAGTATTGCGCCACAATCCACATTTGGATTCTGCGGCAAAACAAAGTCTAGACTCGCATCCGTTTTATTATGTGACGTACCATTCACGTGGAACCCATTTATAATCCAGTTTTAATGCCCCTACTCGACTCGCCTATTTTGTACAAACATTATCATTCTAAATATTTTCGACACATTCAATATTTAATTATGAGACTTACAGACACAGCCTACATAATATCATATGCTGTAATCAATCATCTGGCGTCATTATTGTTTGGAGCTGAGATGGCGCCAGTTATGCGACATGGCAGCAGAGTAGCCAAGGGAGACATCTCTCCCGGAGTTTCCGGGCACGCTGGGTATTTTTTTTTCTGGATCCGGAATTAGCAGGAAAGGAAATAAAGGTGGTGCGAGGGACGGCCATAAATTACACGGACGCTTTTCACTCGAGAGGAAGGATGTCAAGGAACCAATTGGGCGATTCCAGGGAGAAACAAGCAACGAGAAGGGAGGGGGCGTGTATCTTCCCCCCATCTCCACTCCCATGGCTTTGCCCCTCCGGATATATCCATCCGGACAAATGGCCAAGAAATGAATGATACTCTTCGCTAAGCCCGTCGCACTCTTGCTACGGATAAAGAGCAAACTGCGCTCCTTCCGCACTCATAATTCTATCTCTGCCGCAACTTGCAGCATCAGACTCGCCCCACTGTTATCTCGGAATGCAGCACTTCCATACAGAGGATATTGTTTTCTGCAGCTTCTAATAAATCGTCGCAATATATATGGCGATATTATTTTTTCCCCGTTTTCATTCGTGCAGGCACTCCACAATATTAGTCGCTACATTTGATTGTTGTTTTTTTTATACTCTGGATCAATCCAGCAATCAAAAGAGAAAATACAATGCAAACGAAATCCGAGTCCTCGCATTGGGAAACCCGTGGCCAGGCGACGTACCACTATGCCCTCGCTCATGCATAACAAACACTGGTGTGACGGCAACCAACGCAGCCAGCAATACATCTGAATTCGAGAATTAATCCTGGGCAACAATAAACTGAGTCACGAGTGATACGTCACCCACGCAGTTAAATGGGCTCCAAGTTGTACAAAGACATCGGAGATTTGACGCGTAAAGCAACCGATTCAATTCCCTAATACCCTCTTTCCGGGAGGTCATAACTGGTCCTTTCTGTTCCCGGAACCGCGGCACGAGTGAAAGCCATCAAGGGGGCCAGGCACCACCTTCCATCTCCGTATAATCCGGGTCGCTGCCAAGATTCGGCCGAGCGCGACGACCGACATTGTCCCGGATCCCCGGGATACAAGACCCCATCTCCACCCGCCCACCCCCCGGATATGTCCCACTGACTTTGGTAACCCTGGGATGACTCAGGGGGTGGCTGAAGTCAAAATTTCATTATGCATCCGAGGGTCATAAATTCAGCCCCCCCCCCCCTCTTTTTTCCCTCTTCTTTCAGGGAGGCAACAGCGACGTGCGCTTTCCCACGCTTTCCCATTCGATGCATTTTGGCTGGCCACCAGCCATATAAATGGACCATCGGACCTTTTGGCCCTCCCGCTCACACTTCCACTCCATTTGCTGCTCTTTTTGCCATCACATCACCAACCCACCTCCCCCCACTCCCCTGGACAAAACCCGGATAATGGACGCCAATATCGCCAGATTGGGGGCCTCCAACCCATAGAACAGTCTATCTGCGATGGTGAGGCGAAGTTGTGGGATTGATTTTATTTTTGGATTTTACATAACCCCCCATCCCTCTAGCCCTAGCGCTATCAGGCCCTTTCCGAATATCTGAATTTGGCTACGGAATTTGTTTGAATAGGACCCAGAATTCAAACACTCAAAAAACAACAGGTATTATCAATCACTATGATGTGGCAGATTGAAGATGTGGAATGAGGATTAGTTACAACTAATAGGAAATATATGATCCATATACACAAACTCGATGTAAAACTGCATAAATCTGCTCAATTTTTCATGTGTATGTCCAGAATAGATACACATTGGAGTGTGGAAAGTGAATTGTTGCTGGTTGCTGCAAGACCATATAGAGGAGCTCGAAAGCAAAAGCAACTAAGTCCATAATAAGAATTGTACAGGAGAGGAGAAAAACCTGTCATTTGGAAACGGTTGCAAACTGAAAGTAGCTGATAGGCAGAGATGGCATTTTTATGAATTTTTAAATATAAGTTTTGAAAATCGTGGATTGGTAGTTTAACCACAAATTCTGAGGTCGGTTTGGAAGTAGCTGGTTTTGCTCTGAGAAAAAAAGTATTTTTTCCACATATATATTGTTTTATCGATAATATGGAGTGTGTTAAAATGCCGATTCCTCCACTCATGAGACCGTCTCATGTATATGTTTCATATAGATACGGAAAAAAACTAAATTTAATTAACACATTTATCATTATGACAAAATGTATCGCATTGGAGCTGGCTTGATATGCACACAAACTTGGATCTAGCTGCTTTTGCACGAAACAAACGAATTTCATGGCTTGGATTTAGCTGTTTCTGCTTAGGACACGCATATTTGGAGCCATTTTACACCCATTTCTAGGCGGCTGTGCTACACCATATTTGGGTACTATAGGTAGAGGGCAACATGTAGAATCCAGTGCCACTTCAAACTCATTTTTTCCCCACGGTCGGATATAGCTGATTTTGCTTGGGAGCTCCTCTCTGAACCTATGCACCACATACGTATGACTACGGAAAATTACAAAATGTACCAATATATTGTTTTGGAAACGTTGGCCCTTTTATTCGCAATTAATTCGATGACGAATATATGAACCAAAAGTTCTTTGTGCCATTACACGCTCATAAATACAGTATAGGCCTATTCCTTTACAAAAGGCATTACGTGGATTATTGACGAGACTTCTCTTTCAGCCTAATTGCGCCATGCACGCTATTCACAGCATTATGCTGGGCTCATATTACACTACACTAAAACTATTGGGACTGGCAAATTACCGTACATCCCGATATTCCCAGGGGACTGACTAATCCACCAAGCAGAGTATCTGTCTCTCCCAATCTTCTTGTCGGCCACAGTACATGACTTGGACCGGTTGGTTCCGAGTTTGCCCGTTTCCAATACAAAAACTGGAATCTTGACTTTCGTGTGTAGCACACTAGAAAAGTCTAACTTGGCCCTTTCATGTCACGTTTTCTTTGATTTATTTATTTTTCTCCCTCTTGCCTTTAGTCCGGTGACTTGACAAATCACGGGACAGTCCGGACCTCTTTTTTTCCCCTTCACTCCACCTGAGCAAGGAACCTTTCAAAAAATATTTCCTCCGCCTTTTTCACTATCTGGACGAAGTGCTGCAAGCGGAGTGGAGCCAAGAGAACAAAGAAAGTTTTTGCGTGATGGAGGGACGGAGAGAGAAAAAATAATGCCCGGTCGAGGACAGCATCCGGGGCTTTTGTGGGTCCGGAAAAGGAGGGCCATTCGAGACCCAGCAAGGGGTCCCCAAGGCGACGTGTCACCACGTGTTTGGCAAAAGCGGCGGGGGAGAAATAATAAAATATGGATCTCCCTTGACACCCCCCCCCCCCACCTTCCTCACCCCCCCTTCAGCAATTTTTTCCCCTCTTTTTTTGCAAAAAAAAAATATATATATAGAGGGAGAGACAGGAGTGGCCTGTAATTACTTGGAGTCCAGCCTTTATTATATCCACAGCCTTCTGTTCTCGAGAGGTTCGTGTCAAATTCGTCCTGAATGAGTTGGGTGCGGGAAAATGACTTAGGAGGAGCTGGAAGTCTGGGTGGATGTGCCTAAATTTAAATCGTGGCAAAATTCCTACTTTAACATATATGAAAACATGTAACATATATCAAGTCACTATTGCCCGATATCATAAATTAAGCATCTTTTAAAGTTACTAAGCTCATACAGTTCTCGTTACTGTCTTATGTCAGTATCAGAGGGGTCTGAAATGATTACATCTCTCTACAATGATTATATACTGTACATTTCTATTATCATTTACAGTATGATTTTGGTAAATAAATACACTTGTGCCTACAGGTAATGATTCCATATTTGTTTAGGGAAACGACACATGCGATGGTGCATTCTCCTGATGATGATGCATCACAAGCTATACTAACGTTTCAACCAAAAATGTACCGTATATATTAATTCATTATTAATGCGCAGGTAGACTAACAGCGCAAATGTAAATACAGCGTGCTCATTTGCGTCAGATGTACAATTTGGTACTACAGTAATATACGCATAGACTAGTACCATGCTTTGACCTTATACTGTATAGGATATTCCAGAAGGAGATAGTCTTCATGACGTCATAATAAACCTTTAGTCTAGCTAAATGCCATTACAGTAAATTAGTGGTGGGCGTTTGTAAAAGTGAATAGAGGAAACTCAGTTATTTTTAATGTAGACAGCAGAGTGTATAGCATTTTGAGTATAGGTTGATAGTGGTCTCATACCACGAAAAGGGCGGAGGATCGCGGAATAGTTCCAGTTAACCTCTCCCATTTAGTTAGTGTGCTGACAGGACAAGTTAGCGGGGATTTATGTCAGAATCCTACCATGACTTGTACACTTGGAATCAAATAGGAGACCGGACCTAATTCAGACGCAACTCTCCAGCAGTAGCGGTGCTCGTATTTGACCAAAACAGCTTGATCAAAGCGCTAAAAGGTCAATACAAGTTTAATGGGGCACTCGTGTGGGACATGGGGCTCATATGTTACATAATTGGGAAAGTGTAGCATGTGAGTAGTGCAAGAGGGGGGTGTGGCGGTGGCGGGGGAAAAAGAGCCGGCACTCAATGGCCAAATTTACGATATATGGGTTGCGTTGAATCCAGTCCAAAATGGCGGACAAGCTTGGAAATAGAGCAGGCAATAATTGAATATATACGCCTGGGCTGCCCCCTGGGCCCATAAAACACCGGGGCGGTTAAACCGTCTTGAGCCCATTGGCCCCCATTAAGAACCAAAAGCTCGCTAAGCACCCAATCTCCCTTGACAACCACCGGACCCTGCAAACGGTCCCAAGTCAGCAGAATCAGTTCCGTCGGGACTCTACCATCGACATCTATATCCATCATGGGGTTTGAAGAGGCGTTGAAATTTTGACGTGATAATACCATGCACACTGTTTTATTTCTGTCACTGCCAGATACGAATCAGTGCTAAATGCACACTACACCCTGCTTCCCAATTAACCACTTCCATGCTCCAGTCACTCAATTAACGTCACCTGAAAATAAGCCTAATTTTGTTTATGCGTGCCCCAGCATTTTACGCGCATTTCAAACGCAACGCTCGTAATTTTTGGCTCCTGTTTTTTTGTTGTGTCCGCGAGAGGTGATAACAGCGTAATCATTCGCCATGTCAATTAAGCGTGCATATGCCCAGAATGGTGGCCACACGCTGTTTCCTAGGAATTGGGGGATGATGAGCCGCCATGTTTCCTCCACTTGACGCGGAAGGGTGCCCCCTACCCCCCTAAAAAGGCGGAAAAAAACAACAACTCTGGCACTCGACATGGCAAGTGTGTGCTGTTGGACCCAGATCGATAGAGTCGGGTGCGAGAGAGTTCCACAAGTGCCTTCCTTGGGACAGATAAGGCTGCATCGCCCTCCCCC
>JYFJ02003156.1:0-21265 GCA_000934665.2 Catajapyx aquilonaris | reverse complement strand
CCCCCCCCCTTCCCTATAAAACTGGGGGAGAAACCCTGGGCCTATGAGTGGCTAACAAAGAGATGGGCCCGGATGAATGGCCCACCTCCCCCCCAAAAAGGGAAAAAAACTGCAAGCCGCCTGCTGCACTAGACGTGGATGGACCCACTTGCACCATCCACTCGTATCTCTTTTCTTCTCTTTTCATTCGCAGACGTACCCGCGTGTGCTGTCCTTGCCTGCGCGCTAAGTCACTCGCTGATGTTAGCACTCGGGGACGTCCACCATTCACCGATATTTCTTCCGTCCACTGGAGAAGAAATGATGAGCCCAGAGTGTCTGGACCTGCGGTTTAACGATTTCATTCTGCCACCCATTATACGCTGCTATAGGAATTTTTAAACATTTGTCACTAAGCAGCACTGGCATCATATTAGCAGCGGCCAAAAATACATTGTTTTCGAATAATAATAGTCATTTCATGCTTGTCGCAAATGTGGCAGTTCGGCTTCAAGCTGGCTTTAGGCCTTTCTGCAATGTTTAGCAAGTGTTGGTGGTAACGGCGCTGACGTCGGCCACACTCCCGAATGGAATATTTACCCCACTCGCACTCAATTTCGACGCATCAAACTTGCAGCACTTTTTTTCAACCACCTATATCCCCTTCCCCCACACCATCCTCCCCTCTTGTCCCAACTTATGATTTAGCTGAGGGGAAAATGCTCTGAAAGTGCATCACTCGTGGGCCCAAATCGAGTTGGGGGTATTTACAAAACAATGTACAACTAGGTCCCAGCATATAGGGTCAGGAGGGGAAATGATCTATACGTAACGTCTAGTTATCCGCATAATGTCAGTGGATAGCATTAGTTTTCATTTTTAAAACTTTCAATGACGTGTACAACCAACATGGTCCAGTGCATAGATGATCATATTTCCCCTCGTCCCTATAGTTGAAAATGAGAACATGTTCATATTGGTGGCAGTAATTTCAGTCTTTGTGGCTAATGATTGTAAGCCGCAACATTTGTCAGTTAACAAGTCAAATGCCTCGACCTTTAGCATTGTAAAAGGCTCATATGCCAAAAATATATATAATTACGTGGCATTTGTGACGCACATATTATTCCCAAGTATTCTCTCCTGACGTCAAAGGGAAGTACAGTAATAACAAGACAGTGGAGTACCGCTTCTCTATATCCATGTTTATAGCTACTTCCAATTTGTTAATGCATATACGTCATGCCGTGACTAAATGATGGGAGATGATTAATGTTTCAGGCCTCTTACTATTCACTGGAACACCGCTGACATCTCTTATCCCATGCTTATTACGTCATAGTAACGACCTCCCATTCTATATTTGCAACAGAAATGTCACCGGACGTCACCGGTTTCCCAGTGGACTAGGCGTAACTTAAATAAAAATATGAATATTCTTCACCTTTTCCAATGTGGGTACTATTTTGGTATATATGGACGTAATCTGTAGGGCATACCCTATACACAGTGTATTATTTTCGACAGTTACTAAATATTGGGAAAAGGTCACAATAAGCTGTTATACTTCTATAATACCGGTATGTTAATATGATGTAACTGTAAACCAGGTAAAGCTCCATTTATACAGAATATTTTATCCTAGGTATACACAGTAAAAATTAGTCATATTCGAAATCTCCGCTAGAAACGGAAATTACATCTTGTAAATAATAATTTACTGCTGATAAGTGCACAAAAATCCACGTTGTATGTCCTCATGTCCTGATACACGCGGTGAGAATTTTTTAAAATCTAGTCATTACTCAGGTCACAGGGGAGACGGAGTGGCGCCGCGGTAACGTGCGCGCCCACGGATGTTAAGGTCCCGGATTCGATCCCAGCCCGGGGACACCCCCTTCATCTCGTGCAGAGTTCAGGGTCACCTCTGGCTTCGTCTCGGGTGGTATTTCCTACAGACTAAACCACCCGGGGGAGTTCACTAAAAATGGCCACAGCGTCAGATTCACTGCACTTTGCACATCCCCTCCTGTCATCCTGCCCGTGGGCCCGGGCGCTTCAAAAATAGGATTCCCAAAAATTGTACACCATCTAAATAAAGGTCTGGCAGAAGGCCCCTTTGGGGCTAGCCGAATACCCAATCAATTATTATTATTATTATTATTATTATTATTATTATTATTATTATTATTATTATTATTATTATTATTATTACTCAGGTCACCATAAAATCAACTGGAAAAATCAATCTGTCGTAGTTACTGTGTCAGAGTACTGTGTCAGAGTTACTGTGTCGTAGTTACCACAGGTTCGTCTCCCATGTACGAAGTGCATTACGGTGCTTTATACTCGTATACATTACGGTTATAACAGGCACACAAAAATTACAAATACACGTGCATTCGTTTGGAAAGTATACCAGAGCGTGGGTTCGAAATACAATACAAAATTAATTATGACGCCAAAATACAGGGTCATCGAAAAAGAATGTCCCTATTTTAAAACCCTATAACTCGAAAACTTGTAGACGTATCTAAATGATTTAAGTTTTGAAATGCTAAGAAATATCTCACGTTTTGGTTTCACCTTAGTTTGTTTCGATATGAGCTCCATTTGTCGCTCGTCAAATGTAAATATGGTAATCGGTGTCGTGCCTAACCCGCTCAGGCATGTCTGCCGTTACCTTTGCAATCTTTTCCCGTAGGCGCTGGAGATGCTGAATCTTTTCACCATACATGTATCTCCATAAAAATGTCCATCGGGGTAAGATCTGGGATTCTGGGAGGGCTAGGCATTGGGAAACTTCTCATTCAAGACTTCGCACACTGAAAAAATGGAACTTCCCTATACGGCAGGTTTGCTTCATATAGATGAGGCAACTTTTTATGTGCACAGTGAATAACAATGTGTGTGGTGTAAAGACCCGTCATATCCAGCACCTACGGGATACGGTAACTCAAGATATGATTGAGCGGGTTTGGCACGAGACCGATGCAAGCCTTTTGTATCTGCTGAGCGACAAATGAAGCTCATATCGAAACAAACTAAAGGTGAGACAAAAACTTTGAACATTTCTTAGCATTTCAAAACTCAAATTATTTAGATAAGTTATACCGTATGTCTACAAGTTTTCGAGTTATAGGGTTTTCAAATAGGGACATTCTTTTTCGATGATCCTGTATTTCAGGCTCATATACCGTCAAACGGGGTGAGATTGTGCCACTTTGTGAGGTTTTCCTTAAGAGCAAATCAGAGTAATTTATATATTGGAGCGAAATTTATATACAACGTTGATGCACATTTCACCTTTAAGATTTTTTTATGTTACCCCGTGATAAGGCTTAGCCTTTTTAGGGGGGTGGAATACCACCATTACTCTCCAATTTTCCTTTAACTTCATCACAGGTGCAAGGAGTCAAGGATGTAGGGTAGGGATAGGGATTTTTTGGGGAGGGAACATTGGTGCAAGTTCAAGGTCGGTAAAGGGGTCATGTGCTGTTCCCCAGGAGGTTAGGTTGCCAGACACCTCCTTGGTGCAGGTCAGAGACCCTCCTGACGCAGGTGAAAGGAAAGTTCCCCAGGCGGGGATCGAACCTGGGGCCTTTCACTCAGCAAGCCGAGACGTTACCATCTCGGCCATCTACACCTCCCCCCTTTAAGATCATATAGGAAAATAATTTTTATACGCTAAGGGAGGGGAGATATAAAATCTTTTCCGAGGCACAATTTCACCCCGTCGAGTGGGGGTGAGAATGTGCCAGCATATTTAAATACTTGGAATAGGAAACGTGTCATGGGGTTTCTGTCTGTAAAAAGGAGCATCTTCAATATATGAGGGGGGAGGGGGATTTTTTGAAACATGGCGCTATTAGTAAAAAAATCAGTGCAGTTGACGAGGTCAGATTGTGTCACTGTTTTCCCATGTTTTCCCCCATTATTTCACTATCCACTTTCCACCTTTTAAACGTCGCAGAAATGTTAGCCAGGGTTTCTGCCAAAGCTTCCGACCGATCTTCTTCACGTAAACCTTTCTCATCACGTGAAATGATTGGGGGGGGNGGGGGGGGGGGGGGGGCACAATATCACCCCGTCAAGTGCCTATTTCTTTTACTCATTGCGTCATAGCTCAAGAACAAATGCAGATTTAAAAATGTCCAGTCGTATTTATAACCTTCAATAACACAGTTATGGAAGTAGTAACTTACTTGGTAAAGAGAAGCAACCGTCCACTCACGGCAACCACTACTATACCACCAAATGCAAAACTTGACGAAAATCTAAATTTCTGCAATTTTTTTTTATTTTACGGGCTTTATCGCAACAAATCGCGAATCGTGACTGTCAACCTTGAATATTCACCAATGTAATGGAATACGCCTAAATTCGCCAGTTTACGCCTGCTGCCAAAAGGGTGCGTTGTTGCCCCAAAAATGCGCTGGCACAATCACACCACGTTTTACGGTACGTCATAATAGTCATCTTCAATCCAATATCCTTTCCAATGCCTTTCAGTGCAACTAGAATTTTTAAGCACCTCAATAATCATATATTCAGAGGGAGTCATAATCATAAAACTGGCTAGGCAATGCATTTTATGTTTCTCAAACGCAAATTCCATGTTCATTTGGACCTTCCCTGTCACCCCTTAAGTCCACCTAAATCCGGGCGGGATATTAATCCATTATATTACTGTCGTATGGGAGGGGTTCATATTTAAAATGTACTCCCCTTCACATAAATAGATGGATATATGTCAGGAAGAGGTCACCTAAAACGAAGAGGTCACGGGCTGATAAAAGCTGAATCTGGTCTTTCAATCAGCCTTTTAATTATGATGAAATCAATGGGAAGTGTGACCGCATGAGGGTGACGCTAGGCCAGGGAAGAAGGGGGAAAATGTTGGTAGGAAATGGTGGAGGAAATGGGTCCCATGGCTGCATGGGTTGGTCCCCAACTCTACTTCCCCAATGTATCAGACTTGGCGTGGGGGCTTTTGAATGGAGTGCGGGAGCATTAGAAGGGAAGCCATGGCGCATGCCATCCATCCTACCAGGGAAATGTAAGAGGAAACATACCCCTTCGCCGCCCCGACCCCTCCACCAGGCTCTCGCCGAAAAAGGATTTCAGAGTCAAGTTGGCTCTGCAGAACGACTTCTACCCCAGAATAAGCTCCCATGCTAATTCTAGAGGGCCCCAACTTTTCTCTTGCTCAAGAGTTAGCAAAAAAACATATAAAAGGAGGGGGGGGGGGGTAAGATGGAAAAGGTGTCGGTGTCTCAGCCTCACCGGAAAATGCAACTCGGGGATCCTTTCCGGACCCTGAATCCAACAACATCCATCACTATAGTTTACCGGTCGAAAGGGGATATGCCTGACCTGTCCCAACACTCAGATACACTGGAGAAAAGGGAGTGGTGTAGGATAACCGGAGCGCATCATTATACACTTTGATTAGAATAGTTCGGGAAGCAACATTCTGGCGTTGGTGGATGAGCTATTTCTCTCATTTGAGTTGGGTTAAGATGGCGGCGTGCAAGAGAAGTGTAATGATAATGCAGCGGTGGCAGGTCGGAGAGCTCACTGACACCTGTTTCCACTGGGGATGTCAGCAACTGCTGCCGGGATTTATCTACCCCATTCGAGCTCGTTTGTTCCGATCAAACAGACGGCCGTATTTACATTTCAAACGCCTCCCGCAAAGGCAAATGTGGCGCTGGCTCTGCTATCCTCTAACCCAACTCTGGACCAATTTTCACCATTGCAAGCACTACCCTGCTATATACCTACGCAGACACTATACTTCAACAAAACGCTGCTTAGCATAGACCTACGTCAGATCTATGTTGACATACTGCGAACTTGAAAATTATTACATCTTTATGGAGCCACGTCAACATTATTCCCGACGCCTACTGAAAGCACTATTCGTGTAATAGTTAGTAAAATGCACTACACTATACAGTATGCACATAGTCAATTGGGACATGTGAGTCAGACGGTCTCCAAAGGAGTCACCCTGCCCAAAGCAAAGAATATGGTGAGGACATCCCGTTTTGGAATGGCGATATATTGTCGCAGTTTATCTCGTGAATCATCCTGTTTGTCAACACAACAGGGAGTGCCAGTATGCGCAAAATACGGACTCCCGGAATGTTGGGATACGTGCCAAAATTCTGTTATATCTTGTATAAACTGTCATAAATTTGCAAAACTGTCAAATTTAAAACGCCGACTGGACGTGACAGCAACGTAGTGTGCATATAAACCAAAGCACGGCTATGGCGTGTACAAATTTAATCAGTATAACACACAACTCAGTTTGATTACGTAATTATCAATGATAGACATATCCCATCCCATGTTTGAACCTCATGCAACTCGTGATATATTTTGTGCGAAGTGCCAGCCCTTTAATAAATCATCGAGCACATTTTTTTTCGAACAGAGAGAGTACGTATAACGGGCCAATAAAATGCATTGATTTGAAACCGGAAATCTTTGTTCCTCCACATTAGTGTTTGCCGAGTCTCCCTCCTGCGGCCATTCCAGTGTAAAAATGGAGGCACGTGGCCTTTATATGCCTGAACCTCCTCCCTCTCTTTCTCTCATTCCCATACGAAACCAACTCTTCGGCAAGTCGGGTGCACCATGGAGACAGCATTGGTAGAAGAAGCCTGATTTGCGTCTAATTAACGGGTTCCAAGGGTTGCTTCTCACCTGCGTTATTCGTGGGGCCATTGCTAGGCAGCGAGCATTCAGACCCATAATCTACCCAAGCATTCATTAGCAAAATGTAGTCATTTCGAACGATTCCAGAGTCCAAATTTGAATGTCGATAACAAGGGCACGTGGCAGGAGATTAACCACGACTATCCAGGCCTATCACAACTGGCTAAACACATGGAGAGTCAACCAATACAAGTCTAAATGAGATACAAAAGCAGTACAACATATTCCCATATGGCGTGAATTGGGATTCGGATTAGAAAGGTGGGTATGCAACCGGTACAACCTCTGCGCAATTTGCTCAAATTTCCATTTTGTCCCCGCCTTGTGGAGCAGAAGGCAGACATTTTAGAGAGCAATGTTCCCAACTGGTCCTCCTCCGAAGTTCAGGGCAGATGTTAAGAGCAGTGTCTGAAAGCGACAGCTGTGACTGGATGGACGACGTGGCTGCTTGCTTGAGGACATTTTCTTTCGGGCTAGGATTCAGGCCGAAAATGCTCGAGGAAGGGAGGGAGGGTCCCCTGCATCTGGCAACCACTTCGCGGTTCCTTCGCCCAGACCTTCGTAACTCCGAGCCAACTTCCAAGCTGTCATTGTCATCTGCACTTTTTACACCATCGCGTCCTGTTGGATGAATCTGGACCTAGAAACTATAATAGGGCAGCATGATGCAGCTTCAGGGAACTATTCCCACTCTTCTAACTTTGAGTGAAGCAAGCCTTGCACATTTGACTTGTAAAATACGTTTTAAAACTACTGCACGATTGATTACCAGAATTGGTAACATTCTTTGAACCTTCCTCGATAAATATTGAGGTTTCACGAGGAGTTTTTCTGTTGTCCAGGAGTGACCACAATGCACGACCTTACTGTAGGACGAAAGCAGTCGCAATTTATTAAGGGTAGACCAGCACACGGGACTTGTAATTTCTTCGTATTTATGTAGGCTGCATGTGTCTCAGCTGATCTCTGAATCGCTCTTGTTCCACAGTTCCCTTCAACATGCTTCTCTCTACAGTTCCTAGATGCTGCTATACCGTGGAATTTGACTATAATAATAATATGTATTGTGCACTCCATCACGAGGGTACGTAACGACGTGCACATTGTGGACGTCATGTATCCTGGCTAGAATGAATAGTGAATGTTTTTGGTCCTCCTCCTCCTTCCCAGTAGAGTGCGCCGTCCTTGAGTGAACACTCTGGATCCATCCATGCGGAATCCTATAAGGCATTGTAGTGCCGAGCCAATTGGATAAAGCGATGCCGAGAAAGCTGAAAATAAATCCTGGACGACTCATCAGCCGACAAAAGTGTCGCTTTGGGGGAACACAATGGGACACGGGAGCCGGAGCCGAGAAAAGGAAGCGAGTGCAAGTCTGGTGCCGAGGAAAAAAGAAGCGTCGGCGAGCCAACATAAAAGGTGCGCTTCCTTCCGGCCGACGGAAATGGCATCCATATTTCATCCCAAAGTCCACCTTCCACCTTTAGCCCACTGCCAGCCTTTAATTCCCTCCTCAATTATTCATCCAGGCTTAAGCTCCCAGCTTCCAAGCCAGAACGCTGCAAAAATCGCTTTTCGCACCCGTTCACTTACACCCTGCCTACAACCATTCCCTTCTCATAACACACTTTCAGAAACTATCTCCTTATGTCAAAATGCGCGCGCATCCACATGCGCAGTCTGCCATGGCATCAGATGTTGCCTAATCTGTTGGCCAAACACGACAAAATAAAGGCCATGTTTCACAGTTGGTGGTGGAATGCTGATGAAGGAGTGTTGGGAAGAATCTTCCATTGGACTAGTCAAATGGCGCGGACAAGGAAATAAAATTCCGGAAATGTGGGTCAATTATCGGCACAGGCAAAGAGCAGGAGGCATGTGCCGCCATTTATTCTAATGGGGCGTTCATGCAAGGCGTGCAGGAATTCATATTAAAATCGGCCGCGTCAGTGCGATTTACAACCACCTATCTGGATTAGATAATAGGGACTAACATATCCAGCATTTTCATTTTTCCCCGGCTACCATTCAATTTGTAATCCGGCAAGCAGGATAGTGTAGTCAATGCGCTTCTTTTATCATGTCACTACAGTGCAGCCTCACATGATTTCAATGGATTCGGTGGATACTTGATTTTACCTCGCATTAATAATAATGCGCGTTACGTACAATGGTCTGTAAATGACAATTGCATACGGGTCAATTTTTAATCATTCTTAAAAGCGAGTGACTCGTAAGGCTGTAAATAACAATTTTGCCAAATATGCAATCGGTATATCTATAATAGTAAAAGCTTAAATTATTAATGAGTAATCCTGATCATCAATGGCTGGCGCAACGGGTCGCCTGGTCGGATACTGAGGTGGTAACAATGCATCGGATTGACCAGCCCTACATATATCCAGAAAATAACTATTCCCTCTCCCCTTTTTCGTGGCACGGAAGAAAAACGGAAGGTGTTGAGTTACGGCTGGGATTAAAAGGAGAGAGAACGTCGGCTGTTTGTGCCAGCTGCGGAGACAAATGCGCGCGTTTGTCAGGGCGCAGGCTCTTACATGGCCCTTATACGCTGCCATTTGACTATTTCCCACCCTTTTCTTAAACGCCTTTCCCTCAGCTCTAGCCCTTTGTGATCACTTCCCCACAACCCACAATGGAGCTTCTGTAATTGCCATTATTAAACAAGAAACGCGTACAGTGGCGACAATTTCCAGCAAAATTGTCACACTGGATCCCCTCCGCACTGCAGTATCGTAACAACATAGCACGTTTCAATACCCTGATCAATATTTGAAACTCGGATTCAGACTTGAAAACGGAATGTTTCGGTTGTCAAGCCTGAACCCGAGATGAGAATTCTCGTGTCCAAGTCGAAACATGAATGACAGTGTACCTGAGTTGAACCCTTCAGAGAGCCTATGTGTGGCATGTGCTGAGGATCCAGCTTCAAAGGAGTGGAGCTTAATCACTTTGGGCTAGACCAGTCCCTAGGCTGCAAATGATAAGGCCGCAGTCGTTGGCAAAAGATCCGGAAAGTGACTTTGGGATGATCCCTGGTGGAGGTAGTCGTTTAACTAGGATGTCAATGGGCGTGCAAAGTTTGTGGGATGGAAACCTCCCGTAACTGCTAGCAGTTTAACCTAGTTTACGAATGTTGAACAGTTTCCAGTGTGCCTAAAGCCCCGCCGCACATTTCCTTTTGCGATTGTTTACACCTGCAGTGCCGAGACGGAATTCCCGGGTGGCATCCCCCAAGCCTCCCGACCATTGTTGCTGTGCGCCTTGCAACGCAGATATAGAGAGAATGGTCGGGGGAAAGCATAAAGACGCGACCGGCGCCGACTCTGTTTGGGTCCTAATTGTCACGCTGACAAAGCCAACTCGTGGCGGGGGGGCCAAGCTTTATAATGGAGATGCCCCAATATCTGGATGCAAGTCGCACTCGGAACGAGCCAGCCCTAAAAGCATTTAAACTGTCTGCCATTGCCAGCACCGCCATCGCTAAATTACTTGTTGTTGTAACTCAGTCCCCAAAAACTACAGCTTCAAAAGGGAACATGGCTATAAAGGGCGGTTCTTCAACAAAAATCGCGTTTAGGGGAACGTCCTCAAAAATCGCGTTTTGCCGTGGAACTTTTTTTCCCAAGAAATTCTGGCAATCGATAGGCGTTGTGTACCGACGTATTTACCCAAGCGCAGGTGTTGATATGTTGGTGGGCTGGTGGAATGACATGAATAGGAGTAATGTAATCCGGGGCCTTAGCGACCCAAATCCGGATAGAAGGGGAGGCGGCTGGCCAATGGAAATGCCGGCACGTGCTCAAAGGGAGATTAGTCGAATGCTTAGGCCGGCCAAGATTACCTTGGTGGTCATGTCCGGCGCCCAACAGGATTAACTCCTTCGCTCTCAGCCGCCAATCAGACTAACAGATCGATGTTTTCTCCTCTCACACCAACTTCCATTCGCTAGCTTGACAAACACACACTAGTCCTCAAACCATCCCAATTGGTCAGAATTGGGGGGAAACCCATCAAATTTGAAAACTTACAACATGTTTGGAATATTTTATTTATTGCACATTTTTGGCGCTCAACTGTCAAAGTAGCGAGACATTGCGAGTGACCCCATTTTGGACCATGGCATCTGAAATCTATGGTTGAACGGGTTGAGCCCATTTTTCCCAGGCTAGATCCACCCGCAGTGCTTTATAAATTTTTATATTCTACCTAATATTGGCAGTTTACCTTTTTATATCTCATAAAGGTTAAGAGCTTAAAAAGACGTTCAATGCAACAATCACCTCTGTTGTAATAAACTGTATATTATGTAATCCAGGGTGTGTGCAATACCCAAGTGAACACTTCAACAACGGAGCGTGGAAAAACGTATTGTATGTCTCACCCCAGTGGTGCATACGCATGGTAGTTCCAGAAGTGTATACGTGTAAGTGGAAAGCGCAGGCGCAACTGGTGTGAGTCATTCATCGCATTTTACTAAATTCAGCAAGTGTACAACCCTGTAACTAGGGTTTAATTTTATTAATGATTGTAGGTATTACAAATAGTCCCTGATACCCTGGTTAGTCCCAAGGTTCCCGATAAGGATACTTTACCAACTGATATCCCTCCACTTTCAATCACTTTTTCGTACGTTGACCAACACCTAGTTCAACATAAATACTGTACAATAAAACAATTGGGAAATTCCGTTCTTCCGCGCATCATGTAAACAAACACACATGACGTAAGCCGTTCGTTGGAAAGGCATCTTTACGCTGTATGTATGATCTGTTCCTCAGAGATTCGAGTTATGTACAAGTACAAATCCGACTAATATAGAGATTTTCAGGAACGTAACCCAGTATAGACCCGGGACTTCCTGCGTATTGATGAATACAACACTTCAACAACAACACTTCAACAACACTCTTATCACCTCATCCTGGACTACCCCTTTTATTGGGAAGTGTCGTGATTATGATGATGTATTGATTACCTGAATAGGTGAGAATGAAAAGGACCCACGCCTCGCAACTTTATGGGACAGGTAAAAAAAAATGTATTTTACTCTAAACGGATGTATAAGAGTATATTAGACCTGATCACCTGGTGCTTCACTCGGCATATTTTTCAAGTGTTTACATTTTTGAATTGGGGCCCTTTTCTGAACAGAGTTCCTTTCTTAAAGTGGATGTTACTATGGGATCCAGTGGGAATTACTATTCGCCTATATTCCCTTCCAACCACTACCTCAATTTTGTAAAAAAAAGTGAGCTAGGGGCAATTTCCATTCTCACCGATTCATTTGTTGTGTTTAACAATAAACTTGGTTCCCATTTGGGCCCATTTAGGACGCGGAGGGCGCTTTCCGGTTTTTCAGCTACACTCAAGCCGTATTGCTGTTTAAACAGGAACGGATTCAGTTTTCAGTCCATGAGATGCACGTACGCGTCAGCTCTCATTTTTCGCCCCGGTTGGCCAGTCATATTGCTTGAAGCCAGCTCATGTATCAACTGAGAGAAGAAACGAAATAGAGGGTCCATTGCCACTAATATCGCGTACTTTCGGTACATATAGGGGACAGGAGGGATGGTGCATAGTCCTTAGTGACCGTGAGTGATGTAGGAGATGTGGGGGTGGGGGTGGAAAGCCATATACAGTATACATGCTCAAATTCGCAGCATCATATACTGACAAGTGAGAATGATCCTGTTTGACCCACTCCCACCTGGTGACACCCCATACTTCTCAAACAGTGACTTCGGAATAATTAAAACTCGATTAGCTCAATACAAAGATATCTTTTCAAGAAAAAAAATCCGAAAGTAACGGTTAGTTCCCCCAAAATGACGCCCCAGCAGTTGATCAAATTGGGCTGATTAGTCAACATGGCTGCCGCCCCCTACGTTTATCCATGCGGCGTCTTCGGGAACAAAATTAACGTGCATAAATGAGGCCAAAGTGAGGAGAAACTTTCCTCGAAAACCATGCGCCACTTAATTTTCTCGTCAGCATCTGCACAAAGAAGCCAAAAGAGGCGGAGAAAAGCTTCTGTAGAAAAGTTTCTACCACACTTCTCTCCGGACCCCCAACTCCCCATCTCTACCCCAACTCCCTTTTACCCATACCCTCCCCGGCCTATGACGACGGTGGAATTAATAACGATTCATTCAGAAGCAAGTGCACTGTAAATAACTTGATAAGGTGCTCGTTAGGCTTCCCTTCTGAATTTTATTGCTTTCTACGCTTCCAAGTGAACTCTCCTATATTATTGAAGATTTCTGCTGGCTTCCAGGAATCACGATGGTAACCTACTTTTTATGCTCAAACTTACAGTGTGTAGGCCCATATCCGTGTACCTGAATGCAGTGTAAACCTTTACTCGGCATATCGAGGAAGATCCCGGTTTAGGAAAAGCACTTGACAAAAGTCTACACCTGAATACTCCCTGCTGGAATCCCTCTCTCTTTTGTATTTCCTAATTTCACTAGATTCCTTTGATTCCTCACGATTACCACTATAGCTTCCGTAAGAATACCGAGTCTCCAATTTCATTCCGTCCTCGGATTCTATGGGATCCCTTGAATTTCACTTATACACCAGCAGTTTCGAAAGTCCATATTTTTTAAAAATATTCGCAATGGACGTGGATACAATGTAATCGACATTTTGGTGGAAAATTTAGTAAAGTAGGAATTCTTAAACTACTCTTTTGTGTTTTGTTTTGAAATTACAAGACTGAAGTGGTAGGAAAACTATTATTACGCAAGAAGTCATTACGCACAGCGGTAACAGCATTGTTTTCAGGGATGAACCTGTACTATACTTACCATATCTAAAGAAGTCACTTTTAAGAAGAAACTAATTACATATAACTTACTCTGTGGGAAAAAGTGATTTTTCTACTCAAGTTATTCAGACAGTTTCGTATTACAGTAGTTAATATATTATTCGACAAGTTAAAAGTAACTTACTATGCAGTATAGTCTATCATTTTATGCACAAATGCTTGTGTTAATAAATCGTGGCAGATATGTTTAGGTCTTGGTAAATTTTACCGCAGGAGTGTGGTAGAAATATACGACACCCACTCACAGAACTCCCACCACAAAATTATCTAGTAATTACGCAAGCAAAAAATTTTTAAAAAAATTGCAAAACGTAACTTTGCATATAAAAGTAATATTTACTACACTAATTTCCTTCGCCACAAATGTAGCAAATAGTCATTAAGTTGGACAGCACTAAAAGCCAATGTCTAGACTATATAAATCTATATGACCTCTTTCGATCAGCTATGCGCGCAACAATATATTTTACTTGACAATATTTTGAATATATTTCAGTTGCTATTTTCAGAATCCCTCGGAACTGCTAGCAAAGCTAATGTTTCATTTTAGAGATTCAATACTTAAGTGCAAAGTTGTGCAATCAACCCCTTCATTGTCACAGATCAATGGCATTAGATTCATATTTCCCTGTGCAGCATAAAGAGTTACTTTTTCCTACACAGTCAACTGAAAGGTAATGCTGTAATTACTGCAGTGCTTAACATTATTATTACATTAATTATTTCACGTTTCATTTACTTGCATTTTCCTATTAAAAGGAGCCTCGGCAAACTGAGCATTCTAAAATGCACATTGTTATAAACTTCTTGCGCTCCTGGGAATAATTTCACAACTCCAATACACCCAAAAATGAAAACACACCATAAAAACCGAGGGAAATATTTTGAGTTACCCTTGTTCATATTTTGATATTGGGATGGAGTCTCCAGCTATGTTTCAAACAATGCACATCGGCACCGGTAAAAAGTTTGAAGGAAACTAATGTAATACTGCATAAACAGTCGAAAACAACATAACGTACGCTTTAGGGTTTGCAGCCAGAAAAGTTTTCGGGGAAAAACAAAGTTAAAAATTCACACATAAGTACACAAAAAAATTTGCCAATGCCTCTAGCAATGGTGTAAATTGCGCAACGGGCTGGGTTTCGGAAATGGGCTCTACATCCTTCGCGAATTGAGTTTTGCGGGCGTTGTACCATCAATTTGTAATATAGCTCGGCCAAAAAAAAAGGGAGAGCATGCAGTATTTTTGCTGCAGCGTAAGGTACTTTAAGCACTCAGTATGTGGGCAAATATCCAAAAATTCTACGTCGAATTTGTAGAAGCCCAACCCACATGACGACACCGCCAATTTTTTAAAGCGCAAAAGAACACACGTACTGCATAGTGCGTATGTGATGTAAAAAAGTTCTAGTCGTGGAACACAGTATTCAAGTTTTTCCAATTACGGGGAGAGCACATTATATCGGGCTAATATCAGGTTAATATGTCAAGTCCTGATATTGAAAACGATCATAATCAGTTAGATCGCATTTGACTGATTTCAAGATGCGACGCGACGGTTTCAAGTAGTTGAAAGCTTAGCTCGTACGGAATGAGTCGCAATTACTAGTATTATTTCTTCCAAGAATATTAATCTGGCAGGTTGTAATATGTTTAGCAGACTCCACCTCGAAAAGTAGCCTTCCAGGACTGTAAACAAAGCCTAGCTCAATTTTGATCAAAATGTGACTCTTGATACGCATTCCAGGTCTTCATTATTTTGTAGTATTACTTGTTCTCTTACTTTTGGTGTTTTAAAAAATGCGGCACATTGTTATCCCAAAGCCTGTTCATCCTAATCCTTGGCATGCAAGAGCGTCCTGGGTGTCTCCAAAACTTGATACACACTCCACTCCTTCTCCCACCTCTTTGACGACTGACACACTTGTCAGCCTAGGTTACACACACGCCTTTGCATTAGACGACTCCATCTGACCAACGCCAAAAACCAAACACTTGATATCGGGTTCGCATTAGAGGGCCGCGCCACACTGACCCGAATTTACGAACCGTGTCAAAACCAGCGGTATCTAATGGTCCCCGCAACGTGCGGACCCTAATTTAATCCCGACCCACACATTGTGGGTTCCATTTTATACCGCTGGTATTGATACAGACCCCAGTGCTTGTGTACTATGAATAAATCGAGCACCTTAGCCTGATGCCACAAGTTTGAACAATTAAGCCCGGTGGCAGACAATGAACAAAAAGTGCAACCCTGTCCCCAAATGGGTCCCCGGGTCATGTGTGTGGCACGTTCAACCTGATTCGAATCGAGTTAAGACGCAAATGAGCTTATGGAGCTTGCACATTTGAGGCAAGGCGTGTTGGGCCAACATTTCCCAGACCGGTCCCATCCCCCCACAACACAATTAGTGTCCCTGCGAATAACACGAGCCGGGTAAAGTCGCAAAAAAAAGGCAACGCACACAGGGGTAGGCCAGTGTGTTGAGTTGTGCTTTCATCTGGAGGGAGAGGCCCAAATCAGGGCAGACAAAGAGAGCGGGAATAATCCGGAGCCATAAACAGAGCGGGCTTAAAACCAGCGCCCATTGTAATTGCAGCCATTATATTCCCCCTACACGTGTCCACTTTAGCATTTTATAAGCGAGCGAATATGCATGGTAAAGTGGTTGGGTGGCCCAGGCGGGGGTGTTCAAATGTTAAAACACAGTGTGCAGTGGACACGGGTGCAGCTTGCAGGGAGGGGGGGAAGGTTGGTGGGGTGACAGACAGCGCTTGAATGCAGCTGGCTATCAATTACCGCCAGCCCAGTATTACTCAATTCCAGCTGACGGACACGCTGTCCCGGAACTCACTGCAGATGGATACCCACCAGCTTCAGACTACCCTGGACTGCTTACACCTATACTCACTCACTCACTCACTCGCCCGTCTGCCTCATGCACCTACCCTTTCACCTCTCTGCTGTTGGTCGAGGGTTTTCGATACTCCATCATGGATTTCTCTCTTTTTTTGCCAACAGGAAGGATCTCTTGTCTCTTCGAGGGCTTTTCACTCATTATAGGTCTTGCCCCGGAAACCACCAAACAGGGATTCGAACCTGGGATCCTCCCAACAATACTCTTGGCATTCTTGTGGGTTCTTTCTTTTTTTCCTATCTAGTTTCTCATCAGTTATGTGTGGTGTAACATCTCGGTATTACATGTTTGCTAGACTATAGTGTAATACAGTAATATTGTAATAAGGGTTATATATGGTGATCAAGTTAATGGCAGCTTTATGTAAGTTACATAAATGACATACACGAGGGTGAACCACTCGCGTAATCAGGTGTACACTTCAAAGAGGAGTGCCAAGCCCTATATAGGGAGTAATATGACGTCACACACAGGCGATTTAATTGACTCCCTTTTGTAATAGCAGTAAACACAAGTTCTCAGATATTATCCATTACTTAATTTCTTAACATGTTTATAGTCCTTGATGTCGTTCACGGTTAGTTTTTAATTTTTTTCACCCCAACATTTTAGTTGTTTTGACCAAAGAGTTCCATGGTGGGATTTCGAGTAGTTCTGACGCATCCTGTAGCCTGCTTAAAGTGTAAGAGAAGTGTTCTCCAAATGAAGCATAATTTTAGGGGAGAGCTATTGCACGTGACCGAGTTCGGAATATGAACAAATTCATTGCATTAAAAAAGTTGCAAGATATCGAGAATGCAGTAGCAAAAAAGACTAATGAGAATAACGACCAATCTATACAGTACTGTATACTTGATGATCAGAAGAAGTCATCAAGGTTTCTGACGTGTCAACGAACATAACTCAAACAACCTTGATAATATCAGGCATCAAAATATGGCGTGACAATCCTGATCACCAGTTGGAAACAATCGGGGGGAAAAAATGACATGCCACAACCTACAAGACAGTCTCCCGCAGTCCAGATGTTGAACATCGACATGGGATGAAGTCGCATGCAACATATTCAAAGTATAATAATTGAAAAGAGCATTTCTCAAAATCAGAATATCGACAGAATGCACCACGACATTCTTGCTCATACAATGCAGTGCAAGTATGAATGACTCCGCCCCTTTTGATGTCAACCCAATCCCAAGGCGGATAGGCAGTCGACAGTAACAGCTTGACGTCACAATTGGCGTTATTATAGCACAAAACCAAAAAGAGACAAATACACCATAAACCCACGTTACATAATATATGTATATTTTGTACACGATGTGATGAAGGTATAAATAGTACACCACGTTCTCTCATCAAATAGGATCAGAATCGAAATGTCAATAACGCGAAAGCAATGACCATATAATTACAGTAAATTAAACATGGTTATTGATGTAGTTGGTTATCTAGGTTTCAATTGGCCTCATTGTCAACCATGTTCACGCTTTGATTGCCCCCGGTTCCAGGGTCGACTTTCGATGAACCACAGTCATGCTCTCGATGAACCACGCCCGAGCATAAGATAATAAAGTGCACCGGACCACTGGAATTGCGCAAGTACAGTTCCATTAACGTGATTAAAGTCTATGTAACAATGCGACCGTACAATTAGTGTTATTGACTACGAGCCGGCCCCGTTACCAGTTACATGGCAGTTGCGGAACCAATAACAGTTACCGCAAACGGTGGGTCGAGTGACACTTGGTGCTATACAATCTGTATATTGCGCGAATTTATTTCTGGCAAAGATGGCCGCCCTACTAAATGACACTGGCCATTTGCACACAAGCGCATTGCAACGCGGATAGAATTTTTATCTTTTTTTTTCTTCCTCTAAGACATGTCTTGGGCAGTGAGGCGGTAATGCACGTGCATTAAAAGTGTCTTGGTAAGGGCGAGACAAACTTGAATGTTCACTAGTCCAAAACCGCTCTTTTAAGGCATCCAGGCGCAGTTCCGGGACTGACATGTTTTTCTCCTTATTCTCCAGCCTTTTTGTCACCCGTGGCTTCCGATGCGAGACCGAGAAGGGACATTTGGGTTTTGTGCCGCATGGGATCCCGGGAATCCTGACAAAGGAAGTCCAGACCGACACCCAATGGCCCACTTTGCCCGTTTCATGCCAGGCCCGCGAATTAATTCCGACCTAGCCAATCAGGGCTTATACAAAAATCAGTCTGATTTGCACGAAAAAAAAACTGATGGTCGTAAAGTGTGTTTATTAGCCAGGCTTTGAAATATTGATTCGGACATTAATGCAAATAAATCATTCATATCCGGGAGGCCCGTACTCTGGGATGATGGCGGGGGAGGGACGCGGCGGGGAGGGAGGGGTGGGAATGAAAAAGTCCTCTTTGGGCAGACAAAATAGCGAAATGTGATCAGGGCGATAGATGGATAGATAGTTGGGTGCGGGAACAGGTGCGCGGATTCACATAATGCAGGTCGCAGGCGAGTTCATCAACGCGCCGCTATTGAGCTCCAATCGGAAATCATTTCCCGTCGGCAGGAAATGGATCATCGCCGCATTTGCTGTCACACGCTTAATTAATCGCTCATCAAACCACCCCCACCCCACCCCACCCCCTGCTCGGACACTACTACCCAAAACTATGCATTTTGAAATGGGCCGCCATGAGTAGGCCTAGTGATGGCCAACAGATGGCGTTCTCCTTGTTGGTGCGTTAGGTGATCCCTGCAAATCAACGTTGATACGAGTCAGCCCATGCTCCTGTTGCCGTCACAATCATTTTATTAGTCCCAGCCCAGGCGGCCTGAAAACCTCCCGCGCCCTTTGAACTTGTCATGCTCGTCTGCATCACAGGCCTATGAATTCCTCCCCACCGCCACCCTCCTACCTCCCCCCTCCCCACCCCTGGCCTCCCGCACAGCCCTCAATCTACATCCCCGGGTAATTCTATCATTACATGAAACGCCAGCGGGAGGATTTGGCTGGCAACATGGCGACCAGTTGGAGAGCATGGAGTTGGATGTCACATTCAATGTGACAAACATGCCCAACTCAAGGACACATTTTGGCGCAGGTGTACTCGGAAGATATTTTGAAAAAGTCACAATGCGCGAGGCCGGTTATTAATTGCCAAGCGGCATATAATTAACAATATTGTTTAAGCAAGCATTAATTAACGAGTTAATTAATTAGCAATACTGATAGGGTTCCGATCCCCAATACTTTCACGCGAGCTCATTAAGATTGATTCGTCAATGGCGTCATAATGTTTACGGAGAATGTGTCGCCTCTATTAGTGTCATGGATAATGGTTTTAAATTTCCCCAGTTTAATTACATCGACATCGCGAGCACTCGATAATGCACATATTACATATGTATAAGATAATGCACAGCGTCACGTCGTTACCTCTACAGTATCACACGTGTTGTGTATAGTAGTCGAACCAATGATTTTTCAGATAACTCTGTAATCTGGACCGTGCTGTAAACATAGACTCAAGTCGAAAGTCTGTCGTGCCCAGTAATGTTTATTTTAGTTTAGACGTAATATGGTCTACACTTTAATGTTGCGTCTTGAGACAGGATGGAGATCATGAAGGTACTAGTGCCGCCTCAATACCACAGAAAGATGGAGAATTCATCGAGATATAAAATAAAGGCATAGATAGACTATAGAGAGATTCAGTGAACAGTACTCGACAGTACTACAGTACATAAGCAGGGAGTTCTAGCTCTGCTTCATCACTTCACTCAACAGCAGTCATGTACGAACCCGGTACGAACCCCACCCCCGCATTACAATGAGCAGTAATATCCACCTGTGCTGATCCAGCCGAGTGAAAGAGCCGGACCAGCAACATTACCGGTACTCATAAACACAGGGGTCGTGCAAATACCACGTGACACTTTTGGGGGCGGGGGGGCGGGGGGGGGGGAGTCTGCTGATATACCACTATTGGTCACGGGGGGTCGGCGACTTTTCACGAGGTATATCTGAAAACGGTGAATGGCACATACGGGCCTTTACAGATGTGCACATGTGGGTTTTTGTTTAATAAAGAAATTTGGTTTTTTGAAACAACTCACGGATGTGTACGCACATGATTTTTATGTCCATTTCAGGGATTGAATCTTTAATTTTTTTAGTCCAGCGGCAAAGTTTGCCATCCAGGCTTTCAGCTGGAGTACAAAATGTTTTCTTGGAGTTCTTGATTTTTAATTATTGGGTTTAGCGATGTTAAAAACCAGTACCAACTGGAGTGCAAACTCTGCACTCCAGGGTTCACTTTGGAGTGTATACAGGGTGTATCTGAACTCAGTGCCCCGACGTATATGACAGCCTTCCTAGCCACCAGAGGATCGATTCAAGTATAGGAATCATTATGTTTGGCCGCCGCATTACGGAGATACACTCTTTAGCGATTTTTGCCTAATCGCTCCTTCTGACTTTTAAATAGAATTTTCTGGTGTAACTAGCCAAAGAGGCCTTACCACCTGTGGGCAACAAACCAACGAAGTCCCGCCCCCAGACCTTCCAGAGCCTTCTGACTGGGGGAGGGTTCGATGGGTGGCCTAACCGACAGGATATTTTGTACTACATGTTTGCGAGCATTTATCTCAGTAATGCGGCGGCCATACATAATGACTCCTATACTTAAATCGATCCTCCACTCAAAAAAAGGATATGGCTGTGAAAGCAAATAATTTTTATCAACCGCATTTTAGCTGTCCCAGATGCAAGTTCAGCTGGAGCAGGCATGTAGTT
>KZ538826.1:9875-45828 GCA_000934665.2 Catajapyx aquilonaris | reverse complement strand
CCTATATTGTGCCTTTCAATAAGCAACCTTCTTATGGATAGACATATCACGCTTATTAACAAATGAAATAACCAGCCTGTTCTGAATATTATTTGACTATTTGAGTAGCCGGAATAATACCGTAGTAACTTTTCTCACATCACTCCTGGAAATGAGGATCAAGACAACAATGGGCGAAGCATATTAAATCTCATATGCACATATGGACAGGCCAACATTTTGGCTTGTGCACAGTTTCATATTTCGGACCTGTGATGTAAGCAGCCTCTATCAAACCCCATCTTCTTGCCTATTTCGAAGGATACGTGCAATAGGCTATTCATAGGAATTGTTGCATCAAATGTTTGTCATACCCCGAGACAACTATTAAAAAGCACTTTCTATAATTAATAATTATACTGAATAATTATTTTGTTATTATTTTGAATCTAAATGAAGAATTGGACATAGTAAGGAAAAAAAAAACATTTTAAAAACACCTGATTATAATTATGTAGGGCCATGAGCTTGAACAGTTGAACTGAATATTTCATTCTGATTAATTGTCATACCCGCATCTGACAATTTCCATGGTTTTTCAAAAATTATTCGGCGATTTCTATAGGCGCCGATACCATGAAATGAAATATCCACACCCGTAAACAACTCTCAGGACCAGTATTGTCACCGTCCATTTGTAAATGGGCTTCTCCGTCATTACCACGGTGTCCATGCTCTGCTCACACCGGATATTCCTGTTACACGGAACTTCTATGCCGTGGGGTGTCGTGCGAATTGAATTCTGAATGTCAGACAGGCGTGAAATTCTGGTGGACAACTAGCCATACATAAAAATGTGGTCCAAGGGTGTTTTCGATCTCCTAGCTGTCCACGCTGGGGAAATATTCATGTCTTTTTTTTCTTATCCCTTTTCTCCAAAATTGGGTTTAAAAGTTTTAACAAAGTGTCAGTAATTCTTGTGACTGGAAGAAAAAATTTATCCGATTTTTTATTAATATGTCACGTTATAATCCTGCATGACATACGGTAGAAAAGCGGCAATGATGATGGTTTTTTTAGCAATTTATTTTTCTACTTGTAATCGCTTAATCATTTTTAAAGTTGCATTATTACACGGTAGAGATTACACGTTACATTAAAGGTCACATTAAAGGTCACCAGAGATGTGAATTTGAAAATAGACGTGACATGTTAACGATTGATAACATCAGACAATGTCCGTTTTAAGGTTACATCACATGTCAGATGACGGAAAAGGTTACACGACAAGTTAGTGTATACGAAGTATTGATGGATTAGTCTCTGGTCCGCATTCGAACATCAGTGCAGGTTTGGCATTAGGTTTGGGTATTATTCTATTGTTACAAATGCCTCTGACTGTGAGTACATTGCCAGGAGTGACAAATCACGAACTCGCCCTGTCCCCACTGCTGTAGTAAGATTACACTGGCGTGTAAATGATATACCATTGGTTCTCTGATCATAACTTGCAAACCGCGAGAAGTGTACTCAAAAGCTGGGCGGTATAGAGAGAATTTCGGAATCTGCACATAATACATTTCCGTCTTGTTAGGACCGATTTGTACAGTCTGTATCCTATGCTGGGCAGCCTTGCATGCAGTATCTCAGACATATCCCCAAAAAGAATGAATTTAAAAAGTTTGGTGAGCTATTGAGCGCGGCAGAGATTGGATAAATAATTGGGTTGCGATCCAATAGAAACGAGACGAGTAGTAGAGTCGAATCCTTTTAAGCGCCGCAGATTGTCCTGAGGGAACTTAAACGGACTGCATGTCAATTGGGTTTCTAAGCCTTTCCTTGCTTAAAGTTCTGAGAAAGGAGCAGGATGTACTCCAGTGAGGAAAAGGATCACTGATTCCTATTTCCGTCTATCTTGGATTACTGCGAAACGAGCTGGTGCCACTGGTCCTCTTCCGGGGATGGGAGGGGGAAGGGAGGGAGGGAGGACTTAAAGTATTTCTACGTCTCTGTTAGAAGCTGTCCTTTGGCCGCCAGCCTTTTCTTTATCTCAGTGTCATCGATTCTTTGTTAGAGAAATTAACAGGAATTACAGGCGTCAAATGAACACGTCAGTGTACAGTCCTTATCAAAATGATGGGGATGTCTAATCCTGTTGCAAGTACATCACTTTCCCAGTCTTGTTGCTAGCGAGTATGGGTGGAGTACGTACGTAAGTGATCAATAATGAATGTGACGTGTCGTCTAGCATATTGTTCGAAATATATCGTTTGTTCCATAATTCAGCTTACATCTGTATCGGTAGAAATGTCACGTGCGCTCACAAATCCTGCTGGTACCCCGAGGAGGAGGAGGAGGAGGAGGGAAGGTGCTCGTTTTGTTCGGACTAAAATGGCGCACTCAAGAATACCAACTTGACGCAGGAGAGTCCGAGACATTTCAATCGATAAGGGTGAAAACTTAATTTCGAAACACGGTATTTTACAAATTCTCCAGTACTTGAAGAATAGGTTCATACAGTATTCATATGGACATAATTACTCTGTGTCAAATGCCAACTGCCCCCCTTCAATTAAAATGGAAAGTTAGGCCCTTTTGACTATGGAAATTTGAATGTATTTAGTGTCTTTTCACGCCGTAAATTACATAGGCAAATTATCAGCTGTAAATAGGCAGCTTGACGTCGCCTCGACTATGCTCTTCCAAGTTATGTTGTTTTTCACGGTCAATTCTATCCATACGTCACTCTGTTCTGCAGAACAATGCCTATAGTATTAATCCGAGAGTAACATGGTCCACTGCGCTATGTAATATTGTTCTAATAAAATTTCTGACCACGCAAAATGATGGCGTCGTATTTCATAATATGAAGACTCTTCGTGAATAGGGACAAGAATTTCCCCAGTCCAAGCATTACATAATAGTGGTTTTCTGCCCAAGTTGAGGGTCCAGAAAGGAGGAACTGAATAAAGTTGATGGATTAGTGTCACTACAGGGCCGCATGCGAATTCCACTCCAGATTGGCCACGTTTAGGGCTTTCTTTTGCACATGCGAGCCATATGCATATTGGCAGTGAACTATTCTCCCCATCCCCTCTTTTGGCCTGCATCTTGGGTGGAAAACACTGAGAAGTACATTCTGCGGAAGATAATGAAGCCTGACATAAGAAACCCAAAAACACAGCCGTCGAATGTGTAAGTGTAAGACATATTATGGAACTTGCAGTTTTTGGTTTACTCGAAAGCAGTTCAATAACATTTCCATCACTGATGTCACACCTTGCCGTTTGGCAGACGAAAACTCCTACTTCACACTCGAATAGAGCTATGAATCACCTGAAATTGGATTGACGATGCACGGTGCATACCATTTACACCCCTTTATAACTGTGCCTCTAGCTATACCCATTTATTGACGTCTCTTCGGTCAGAAGGTAAAAGCAATGTAGTCTATACTATGCATTTTTAGAAATTTTTAGTAAGTATTTTTTTACTTAACTTGAATGACAGGAACACTGGCCAAATTATGTGGCTATATAGGTCTAGATGTACCAAGTTACGAGCCTAATAAATCAATTACTATATCATAGGATAATGTCAATTTTTGCAAATGATTTTCAATTAAAATGTTGCGAGACAGTCAAATGAAAGTATACATTCCTGTATATTTTTTCACTGTTTTTTTAGGAAATACTGGTGCACTTTTCCCACTGGAATACTATTTTTTTTTAGCTGGCCAGCTACGTTATTTTCACTTCTTCTAATGAGGATTTCTCTCCAGCCAGAGCATTAGTTTTAAAAGGACCAAAGAGGAGGAAGTCACTGCCCCCAAGATGGAGACTAAGAGGGAGGCTGTTTCAAAACCTCAAGCCGAGAATCGCGAGGGGAAGGGGAAGGTTTTTGTCTCCTTCACTACCACGCCCAGCCGCATGTGGCCTATGTATAGTGCTGAAGAAGCTCTGGAAGATCCCGAAACACCTTCCCTGTAGTTCCGACCTTGAACCCAGAGAGTTTCACCTCATATGAGATCTAAAAAAAAATTAGTTGAAAAGTTTTGATCGGAATAGGAGGTAAAAGGTGCAGCTTCGCAATATGGAGGAATGGCCTTTAAGTGGGGAATTGAAGAAATTGTCTTCTGGTGGAACAAGTTGGCCAGTGTCTCAGGGAGACTTTGAAAAATAGGCTATAAATCTATAATACATGCTATCATTTGCCTAGATCGGTTGGGGGAAAATTCATTAATAAAATACAGACCGCGAACTTCCCCACAATGGTCACACACGTTGCGAAAGTTTTTTTAAATATAGGAGGAGAATGGAATGGCAAGTGTGTAATACTGTACGGATGTAATACAGATGAAATGCCAACAATCAGAGTCACATTGGAATAGCTTTGAGATGTGAGTATTTTGAAGATTGTGTTAGGCTCTATTGGCTCGGTTTATTCAAACATTTCTGGGAGGAGACTGACGAAAGCATGTATCCAGTATAGTATTGAATTGTTGGAGTAGACCTGGAGTAGACGATAGAATGGAGGGATATAGGAATACCGGAATTGGGATTATACAAAATTCATGTGTCTACTAGTCTCAATGAGAATGAAACTGTGTAGCTGTAAATATTTGAATGTGGTACTATTTAATCAGAAACTTATGTCATTGTACTGTTCCCGGAATATTCGTAAAAAAGGTAAAGAAATTTGTCCTGTTAGTGGTGTTGCTTTTGTCAATATTTAGGCAGGGTAGTTCCAGAAAAATATTTTGTGTCATGCATATAAGGACATAATGTCACTGCATGGCGTCATTATGTGTCGCCCATCACATAATCAGCGTACTTCAGCATGTTGTATGGTGAATTTATCCTGACTGTTATTGAATAATAACTGGAATTTTTTAAAAGCACACTAAGATGCTGATCTGCCGGTTATGTTCTGAAAGAGACGATAATAATACATATACTGCGTTCACTCTTCTATGGCAGTGCTGACCAATCGATATTGTCATCCAACCAACACGCGATAACTTGAGGCAGAATGACACTCCTGAAAATGCGCCTAGAAATGTTATTCTATGCATTTGACACAAGTATCATGGAAATTATCATTCTTAGCGTCTTTGCGAGGTCTTACTGTATCTCCGTAAGTCCTCATGTTGGACTAGTAGATGGTTCTATAAAATAATAGTTCAGAGCTTCCTTTAAGCTTGAACGGAATAGATCACGCACTGTACTGGACACATACAGTACATTATTTTGATTCTCTTTGATCATGCGGCTTCTGAGATCTATATAGAGCTGTAGATGACACTGAAACCTCGACTAGGAGTCGTCTCTTTGAATTGTACAATGTGCCGCAATGGTAGTATTCATGAAAAAGCTAAAGGACAGTTTCGTTTGTGAGAAAAGGCGCAGGACACATGTAACGTGACTACGAATAACTATAGGGGTAAGGCCGTAATATTGTGGGTCTATATTTAGCGAAAGCCTGTACTGTATACGTATTATATTGCGTTATAACTTTTGCACGTTCCTTTCATTTCTGACACACGAAGCGGAAAAGTCTGTCGCCAAATTACCTTCACCTGTAATGTAAGAGATTGTCAATTACTGACCATGATATTCGCTCGATAAGCAGCACAAATTACTCCACGTAATTGCAGTGGGCTCAACGGACCATATTGTGAGAGCTTGTCTACCTCTAATGATATAAAAAGGTAGCGTATAAAATGATGACGACAACTCTGAAATATCTCCGGTACAGTGTCTCATATCTACTCGCGTATAAAATACGACAAATGACACATACGCAGGAGTCCGTTCGACTGAATAAACGAAAACATACAGTTCTGTGTATTCTGTTTACTGGAGAGCTCATTCAATCCAAATATTTTGTGCTGCTTTGAAAATCGCTTTTGTTTATTTTTCGAAGGCACATAATACTGTACTGGGTATGTAATACGTTTATTGTCATATTCACTCGAGATGCATGTTGAAACACTGGGGGTATAAATTAATATGATAGCATTATTTATATTATTATAATATTTTTGTATCAAATATTTGTCTCTCACATATGCATCAGTAATTTGTGAATAACATTTTCTGTTGCTTCGAAACTATGCCGAAACGTGCTATTTTAATACTCAATGTCGAGCACCATTGTAACATATTGCAAAAATATTTAAGCGAACAGGAATAATGATTGAAACTGAAGCCTGCGTTGAACAGAATAATAATGTCATGTTTTCTTGCCCGGGAGAGGTGAAACAAGCCCTGCAAACAGTATGACGAAGAAGCCGCGTATAACTCGATCTGAAATGCACGGAACGCCTGGTGCCGAGCTTGGAAATTGAACCTGGGCATACTGCATGAAGGTGACACTGGGCAAGGGCACCCGTACATTACCCCTCCTCTGTTTCTCTCTTTGTCGTCCTCCTCACCTGTGAAATTCGCTACGAGGACTGATAATTGCATGTAATTTGCTTCAGGCATATCAGTGCCAGAGATGCAACCATCTTCGTTTTCAGTTTTGGGAAGTAATAATGTATTAAATTGCCAACACCGCTCCAAGCACAGTTTTCTTTAATTAACCGTGCTTTCCAGTTTCAACTTTATAGTCTGAACAACGTAGCACTTTGTTGGGATAATTTGATGAATCTCTCTGTACACTGCTACAATTATTGAACACTTCAAGCTTGTAAGAGAACTTGACATACTGTACAGTTGCCAGCACAATTTATTAGAATACCCAACCTGAATCAAGTTTATCCTGAAGGATAGGCCATCCACTGTCAGGAAGTCAGGATAAACTTGATTCAGTTCTGGTACTACCTATGCACATGTCATAAGATGAGGAATTTAAATGCGGCGTGTTCCAAGTGTTGGGGTTATTTTAGTTATAGCAAATTTCGACCGGAAGTTGTTATTTTTGTGTAACCTTTTGACCCCCGATCGCCCCCGATCTAGGTGCTCAACTACTATTTTCGATCACCACTGAGAATAGTTAAGCACCTTCAACGAGGAGTAAAAAGCTACACAAAAATAACATCATCTGGCGAAATTTGAGATAACTGAAAGGACCCAGATATTTTGAACACAGTGCATATGTTAGGCTCAAATCCCGAAACCGGCCACTGGTCGAAAAAAACGACCATACCTAGGTCTGGTCGCCTTCAACACAGCCAGACCTAAGTCTTGTCGTTTTCAAAGCAGACAGACGTAGGTGTGGTCGTTTTAAAACAGCCTGACCCAGGTCTGGTCATTTCCAAACCAGTCGGAACTAGGTGTGGTCATTTGAAAACAGCCACAGCTAGTTCTGGTCGTTCCTGCTTATTAATATGCTGCCTATGGATATGGAGGTGATGGGGGCAATAGATGGTGAATAAGCAGTAACGACCAGAACTAGCTGTGGCTGTTTGAAGACGACCAGACCTAGGTCTGGCTGGTTTGAAACAACCACACCTAGGACTGGCTGGTTTGGAAAACGACCAGACCTAGGTCTGGTATTTTGAAGGCGACCAATAGACCTGGTTGTTTTTTTTTCAGCCAATTGCCGCTTTCGGGGTTTGAGCCTGACATATACAGTATAAGACTACACATTTTTAAATCTAGCGTTGAATCAATATTTTCTAAAGGGCCAAATTGAGTATGGTAACGAAAGTTATTTTACAACCATATTTATTTATTTAATTCATTCCGTAACTATGTGTAACTGCAATGTCTCAACATTTCATCATAAATCCAGGATAATTTTTCTGCCATTACCGCCACAATTGATTTTTTTTTTTGCATTTGTTATAACTTTGCTTTTTATTATACAAAATATGTCATAAGCATACTCCCTACACCTTCACAATGTGGAAATAAAATGTCAATCTTCATAATTTCACACGCAATTACCAAGCGTTTTAATAAAGCTTTTCTACTAGAATTGTCATTATTGCTGATATGTCATTACCATTACCATTACATTGCGCTATTACCGACATTCAAGAGTCATGCATTCAAATTCACAAAATACTTATTTGAATGTGATAATTATACATGATTAACACTGAATTGATGCCAAATGGATATGGAACAATATCCGATGCTGCATCATTTCTATCTCCATAATTTAGCAAATACAGTAATATTGTGAACCTGTATTAATCTGACGCAAATTTTATGACAAACTTTATAAATACTTGCAAGTGCGTAAAATTATGAAGATGTAGACTATTTCCACATTGTGAAGGCATGGGGAATATGTCTATGTCTAATAAAAAGTAAAGTTTTAACATACGCGAAAATGTTTCAAATATATGTAGTTACGGTAGCGACAGAAAAATTATATTGTAAAATTTGCTAAAATATCGCGACACTACATTGCATTAAATCACATAGTCGCAGAATGCAGGAAATTAATAATTATGGTTAGAAAATGACAATTTCATTACTACACTCAATTTGACCCATGACCCACATGCAGCTGGCATAAACATGAAAAATGTTTTTTCTACAGAAGCCTTCTATACTTATAGGAATTTTGGCAAAACTGCAATTAATTAATTTAATTGTATATTTTGGTGTTTGGATCAAGTCAGGGGTATAACTGGCAGGGGTGAGAGTGAACGTGTTCTTGAGGTGATATAAGGAATTCTCAACCCTCTCCAGCAATGTCCGTGCACTGCCACGTATGTCCACTATCCGTTGACGTGAATTCAAACCCCTATAGGGTGAGCCAAAAGGGACATCTAATATTTGTGCACACTGCCAAAACAAGCGCACCAGTGTCAATGCGTGCGGTGACACTGCTACGCTTTCTTTGGCAGCTTATGAGAATAGATATCTGGCACGGGAACAGACTACGTTACACTGAACTTTTCCAGCAAGCTGTGGGTGTTCCCCAACCGCTTTTCATTGCGGCATGAATTCACACTGCGCCAAACCCATCGCCGCAAAATTTCTTTCCGCGCCCTCTATTGCGAACAGTTCTCATCTTGTCCCCGTCACGTTGATTTGAAATCCAGGTAGTGAGTAGTGTGTGGTCCAATTCAAATTGACATGCGGGATAGGAAGACAAATCCTTGCTAGGATCCGAAATGCGGGTCTTCTGAGCTTGTGTCAACAGGCACAGACGGAGGATCGATGCTCCTTATACTGAAGGAGAGAAACACTTCTCAGCAGATGCGTCTTTTCGTCCAACGTCACCGTCAACGACGCCTTCTCTGCCTGCCTGGCTCTGCCATGACGGGAAGTCGAGAGTTTGTACTTGCGAGATGGTTGGAAGCCTTTTGCTTGCTCCGGGTGAGATTACCGGATATTGCTGCACGGTAGGGAGCGTCCGGATGCAAATTGGGGGGAAGATTTCCAGTTGACGCACAACGTAGTGCGACAACCGGGCCTACCGGCGCCATCTTGCTTTTATTTTATTATTGCCATCGCAGCTTCAACTGGGAGGAAGGTACCTATAGTGTTGCTTAGGAACGGTTTTAGGCAGTCGATATATACACAGGGTGGTGGCAAAGGTGCGGACTTTCGGAATTGAGCTTCTTGAGAATTTCTTACATGCTGGTAACAGAGGTCATCCTGCTCACTAGGTGACACGTATAACGTCGCCTGGAATGCAGGATGTAAACCATTTATCTTTGTAATGAAGCAGATATCGCCAAAATCAACTAAGGTAATATTTCACCTTTGAAATTCGCAATAAGCATATATTCGTGAGGTAGTGCACACCTTTGGAACCACCCTGTGGCCATCTGCCGGTGGCGGGTCAAAGGGGAATTGGATATCAAATTACCAACTTCGGACACACTGTCGCATAAATCAGATTCATTCCCGTGGCTACCATCTGCATGGGAATATGTACAAATATTGACGATGGGTTACTTTAGAGAGTTATGGTGTGTCACAACAGAGGTATTGGCTAATATTTATCGAACTCAAGGACGGGGGGATGTAGGTCTAGGCTGGTTGGGCTTGTAGGACTGCATTAAAACGACATACTGACTGGTTAATAATTTCAATAGGCATGTTACTTGCAGCGAGGGTTTAAGTACGAAGCATTAATCTTTCCGACCTGGCAACTGCGCCTATTATGACAAGAGCCACTATACAGTTCCTAATTACGCATTCATCCATTAGCAAGCATTACGGGAATATCAGTTTTGTAAATACGGCGTTTGATAAAAAGTCATGTAGGCTACAAAAGTCTTCGCTAGGCCTATGTGTCGCGAGGTCTATGAAAATGATTATTAATTTATCCTATGAGCACTTTTGCTCATGGATTTTGTGCCTAATCCAAATTTCTAATCATGTTAAATGTACTGCAAGTAGGACTACACGAAGGTATAAATTATTAATGTCACAATTAGGCAAAATTTGCAGAGAATTCTGCTGAAACTGCAGAATAATCTTCCCCCACTATATTTCGCGGTATTGTATGCAGGCCGTTTTACGAAAGTAGGGCCTAGATAAGTTCACAGAACCAGCACAGAATAATTACGCAGTTCCAGCACCCGCAATTAAAACCGAAACTTATGAGCTGCACAAGTCTGTAGGCGGAAAAGTATAATATTTAGAAAAGGCCTGTAGATCTGAGAGAACTTGTTCAGTATATACAGATATCAAGCCAACGGAATTTATTTCGAAACGATTGTATCTAATAGCAGATATGTTCCATAAATATAGTAAAATTGTACGGAGAAGTACGAGGTGCCGTCCAAGAAGAACAAAATAACTTCCTTGATAAATAGCGAGGCAGAAATATATTTATAATATCTACACGTATGATATAATAATGGATGATGTTGGGCAACTCTTACGTAAAAAGTCGGGTTTAGGGAACCGAAAAAAGGTATGCAAAGTTGGTAGAGAAGCAGCAGGAACGTCATAGAAAAGCTACATGGGTTGAGTTGGCCCAGTTGGTTTAGCCCCTGGGCCTAGATCGATAGGCATACAGACAGACATGCTGCACTTCATGGGAGTTGGCCTGCTGCGAAAACTCGGATGACATACTACAACAATTCACATCCAAAGACTGTAGTTAAGAGTCCGTTTTGGTGGTCTTGAAAAAAATAATGGTATGCTCTCCCATACATGATTCACACTATTTTTCCGGAGTCGTAATTGGATGAAGGCTGAATATTGCAGTACTGACGACGGTAGGCTGTAATTTGGTCAGTGTGTATTACATGGGATTGATTACACTTTGAAATGAAGTTTGGGACTGCTGATAGCCGTCAGGGCTTTGAAGTTGTTTAGAAATTATGGATACAAATTTGTTAGAAAGTCAACCATACATTTTGCGTGTAAGAGATAGTGTACAGTACATTCTGATTATCATGAATAATCGACGTAAGCAGTTAGTGACAACATAGTCGCATATAATATTAGGATATTCTCAATAGAATAAGGCGTGAATGGCATTAGGCTGATAAGGTTAATCTGTGGATGGCGTACTGACGCGAAATTAAAATTCTCTGATGAAATAAATGATTAAACACTGCATAATAAATAACAAAAACAAGTGCATAGGCTTCCTGCACGACCAACATGCAATGACCCTTGGTAAATATTGCAATACATCATACCGGATCTATTTCTGCCTTGAGGAAGGTAGTCACGTAAAGGTCATTAAATATGGACTCCAATCAAGCCTGCTCTGACACACTTACATTCCCTCAAGGCGGAAAAAATAATCACGTCAATGCGATGCAGAACCGGTTTACCGGGGGAGGAAACACATGTTGGTCTTACAGTAAGTTATAGTTCTTTTAAGTCACTATATTCTTTTTGCATTTGTTACTAACTGCTACTTCCATTACTACATTATGGTCACCACTGGAGAGTATTCTTCTGATATCTTCCTGCTATAAAAGCTCAAATAAAACATCACCCAACTATAGATATCAGGGCATAAAATTTTGAATCTAGGAGCTGCATAATTTAAAATTACATTCAGCTAGCGAACCCAACATACTTTTTCTCACATAGACTACCTACAGAAACATGGCCTAATAAGTTTTTGACTTGATTGGCTTTGTGGATGGAATAACTGTTTTGTTTACAAGTAGTTATAAGGGGGCAATAATTATTTCCCAACTCCTACAATAAGGAAACCAACCTATATGTAACAGTTATGTTACACGTCGCATGTACTCATTTTAGCTGTACAACTACCCTAACCTATCACCTGCGTGATGAAATAAACTGTGTAACATAAACACAATTGTGTTGACACGGAAAAGCGATGAATTTATTCATGTTTACGCCGCAGAGACAATAAATTAAATTATTGACCCACATGCCAATTGCCGCTGAAACATCATGATCGAGATACGATGTATTTGCTGTTCATTACACTACAGCGATAATCTCCCATAATTTTTGGCGACTACCCCGCTAATTGGCTAAAATCCCTCATTGTTTGGACAGCCCGATATTTAGTATATAACACGAGGGGGGGGGAGGGGGGGCACATTAAAATTCATGAATAGCATTTAAGCAGTGCAGTGTCTAATGCTTCTGCAGCAGTAGCAGAGTGCTAAGGGGTTTATACCCAAATTCCATTAAAGTTGCGTGTCTTGTGAGGGATTACTAATTGAGCATTAAATTACAAAACGGACCGTGGGGCCAGATTAATTCGGAGCCCCTCCCCAAGACAATAGGTGCTCTTGATTGGCGCGGAACATTTCATCCCGCTCTACTCCTTGTTCTCTAATCAAGTGACGGATTTTGCGCCTGGCAATTTCCACCACCTAACACTCGTTCCATTTTAATACCTGTAATCGAAAAATTGATGGGGGCTTCCTGACCAACTGATTGGCCCATCCGGATTGCTTCCGGGGGTCTGATTGGTTCACGTGATGGGGATCAGGTTGGTAGGATTGTTCCAGTCTAGGCCATCTTGAACTAGGGCTGCATAGGGTAGAATTGGTAGTCATGACGAGAGTAGGATGTAGTGAGGACTGGGGTAACCATGACCTGATGTCGGACCACAGCGCAAGTGAAGGAAGAATAATGCGGAGAGGGCTCAACTGGGAGATGGTTCGTCGTCTAAGCTCTAAGCAGCTTGTCTTACAGTTAGGTCAATCTGCATTTTGAGGTGAAATAGCTACAGTCAAGTCCTATTAATAATACTGTACGTTTATGCAAAGCATTTCATCCCAGGCTGACGAATGTGCCACTGGATTAGGTTCGGTTGACCAGTCATGTTGGAAATATAATGCAGTACTCACATTATTATATGGGTTGTTTACCTTCAGATGTGCTACCGGACTTGAATCGATATCTAAGACTAGTTTCAAGGGCATACAATATACAGTGCCACATAATTATATGGATATAAAAAACCAGGTTTTTTTGTACTTGCATCCATTTTGTGGTGTACTTCAGTGTGTTGAAGGTAAAGAAGGAAGGGTAGAGGGGTGACTTTATGGACAGTTGGGTTTGTTGAGATTCCAGAGATCTGAATGTTTGTTTAGCTCTTTTGGAACCGGTCCACACGCGTCATGTGAGTCCGTCAACTTGTTCGGTTTTATGTTTAATCCGCAGTGTTACCCAGCATGCCTGTAAAAGCCACGCTCATACGCTAATGGAAGCGGAAACATTTTTTCCCCATCTATTAACAGATTATTGTCACGCACAAAAAGTGATGACTGACTGAGCCACTGACTAAGCAGCTTCACTATTCATATACTTTGTTAATGCTTCCATTTCAGAAATGAAAGGCATGAAGTGCGTTATTGTCAGGTATTTTATTATTGATTAAGTGAAACAAAAGCTCAAAAGGGTGAATCTCATTGTGAGCAAATATGATTCATAAAACGTTTTGTATTTCTATCTTACTAGTAACGATGATGATCACTGTAAAAAGCACATAGGTATACATTTTATTACCAATAATATGTTCTGGTAATGTATTTTAGCTCTTATTCAGCTTCTATAGTAATCACCTTCCGAGATCAGAACCAACTGAGTGTTTATAATACAGTGTTAGCAGTAGTTACTATTCCCATCTCGCATCTTCATGTTGCACGTAGCTAAATGGACTTGAACTATTCCTAATTGAATTTCGCTGTGAGTTATCTTCAAGTGCCATTCGTGGTTTCCAGGAGAAAATCCGTGTACCACAGAAGGCCTATATAACCAAGCAGGAAGTTCTCCGTCATTTTAATTGCCCCATCTTGATTGCTTGAGGATGTCCCCAAATATAAGGCAGCCGAGCGCACGTCTTTTGACTCCCCACTTCCCTAATGTGCAAATGTATCTCTCATTTCATACCCGGGCCTCGTAATTTCTAGAATTCATCATGTCCGAGTTTTACCACTGCATCGACTCACTCTTTGTAACGAGCTAATTTAATATTACAGGAGTTGCTGGTTATAACTGGCGTGTGAGTCCGGACTTGCCGGTTTTTATAGGACTTACCGTTGTTTTTTTTTGCTCTGAATTGTTCCACTTCGCATCTGTAATCGCTCCTCATCATTCGAGTCCACTGTGCATCTTTCGTCCTGTGCTCTTCTCGTCCGGACTAAGCAGCTGTTGCATTTTTCAGTAGTTGACACTGTGGCTGGCTTCTATTTCCCCCTCCCCAACCCATCCAGTTTGTGGTGAGAAACATGGCTCCCCAGCACTTGTTTCAGACAATCATCCCTCCTCCTAAGTGCACGTCCTGCAACTATGGGATTCTCTCCATTTGCACTTATGAATAAGGGACGTACACCATTTTTCGTGACCAAACAGCTCTCTTGCAAGATGGAAGACTCATGACTGCAACGTGCTGTGGGTTCAACAACATTCACTTCTGACATTAGCCCTTTTGTTGCGAGATGCGGCATTATAAAGGACGCAAGTTCTCGGAGTTGTTCTCTGCATATGCTCCGATTTGGCGAGAAATGAGACACTAAACATGACATTATCATTGTTTAATCCACCTTTCGGCATTTTGAAGTTATCCTTGCTAGTCATGATCTAGTCTCGGTCTTCAACCGGTGTTCCGCGAAGGTATTTTCGGTAATGGCGGATTTATTTGTCGGATATTGTTATGAGGCCCGTATTTTCCATACATATGGTAATCCTAGAGCTGTAAATCACAGGGTGGGGTAAGTCTTTGCTAACAGCTCCTGCTTCTGCTAGCCAGGATTCTCCCATAAGCCTACCGTGATTTCCATGATGGTTACCATTACTAGTTGTTGACAAATGCACTGTTATAGTCAATAGACATCCTATAATGCACTTCTGGAACCTTCCACTTTTCATATTTCCATGGAGATGCGCTTAGGCAATAAAAGGAGTAAACAGTGTCCTTTTGTTGACAGTTTATTCCTTCGGTTGAGTGAGAGCATCTCCATGGAAATATGAAAAGTGGGAGGTTCCAGAGGTGCATGGTAGAATCCGTTGACTATAACCAGCAGTAGGACAAAAAACGTACCAAAATACAGTATTGGTCACATTTCCCAAAAATTCGCTCCTACTGCAAATTGACAGAACTAGTCATCTCCAGCCTTTATCAAGGTGAACTGTGAAGCAATGCGTAATTTATTGTAACCACCTTGCAATTATCTCAAACTTAACCTTTCTGGTCTGACCTTTAAAATGTGACAGTTACAAATAGATGTCCGCAAGATTTTCACTGATACGACATGGAGATTACGGTAGGCGTGGGACACGCTGGCTAAGGGTTGAAAAGCAAGTTAATACGGCACGGTTTTTAAACATTGGTACAGAGTTTTATTGCAATGGTCCAGGTAAAATTTTGCACTGAGAGAAAAAATGGTTCAGCAACAACAAAGAGGTTGAAGATTGCTGATCTGTGCCACGAGCACTTCAGATGTCCGAGCTAGATTGAGGGTGGCTATATAGGCTCGAGCAGTCTTGTAAACACGACAAAAGAGTATAAATCATACATAGACTTAGCTGCTGTTGATAGCATCAGTGACGGTACTATATACTCCTGTTGGGCTTGCCGTCTAGGGTGTTATCCGCGTGTTGACAACGTTTATTATCCGAGGAATTCTCAGGCACTCATAACTGATGTTTCAACCACCTCTTCCACTATAGGATGCCTCTGATAAACTCCCAGTTTACCCTCATTACACAAGTTCTTGTCGAAGTCCTGCCTCATGGTATGGGACTAGAGGCGACTACAATTTGTGAAGCTCTCTTAGCTATCGTTTTTGATGATATCTCTGCATGTTTTCCCTCTTACATGACTATTAAAGTAAGTAGCATGTCCCTCCGGATTGAGCTACTCTATACGCCTACCCATCTCTTCCATTCCATGCACTTTGATAAAAATAGTATTTAGAACCCTAGCGTGACAAGCAGAAATAACGTTGAGGCGCGTACACCAAACCGGTTTAACACACCATCCGCATGATTATATCATAAAGCATTTAGCAAAGAGACCGAGCAGCACGGAACTGCTCCATTTTTGGACAGCTCCCAAATATTGGGCAAAAAACTGCATGATCGGTATCAATGGCGGTTTCCCAAAGGGGGTATGAGCCAGTGGAAATGCAGCATGCCTTTTCCTCAAACAGGCTCGTATATACCTTATCCCGAGGCACCGTGTCTGGTTCAATGGCGGGGACTGGGAAGCATGTGCACTAAAAGCCAGAGACCATTTCCTTCGTGACTCGCGTCGTAAACAAGGACGGCCATTTTCTAGAAAACGCGTCCCATCGCTTATGACATCATTTCCAGGAAGTGTCCGCCATCTTGGCTGTAGGTAATGGTTGGCATGATGAGGAACAAATCAACGTAATAGTGCATTTGTGGTGTATGAGTGTTGTACAGGGGTCAGTCAACCATCAGAGAGAGAAATGTGGGTTACAACAAGTCATATGTGAAAATATACAATATTCTCCCGTTATTTTAAATCGAGTCGTATGAGGTACTGGTCAATTTCATGATCTGAAGAAATGTTTAGTGGAAAGAGTTGCTACGACGCGACTCCTAGTGCTTGAGCTATATGACTCCGGATGTGGCTCAAGTTGAAATAAGTTGCAATTGCCCCNCCCCCCCCCCCCCCCCCAACAGTAAATAGATAATATTTAGTGATAAATTTTTGAATGGTTTGTTCGTTTCAGATTTACAATGCATTCACATTCGCGCAGAAAATGTCTAATGGATAGTAAAATAGGCCAACTACGAATTCATTGGTTCGGAGCTGTGCTCAAACAATTAACCAAGAGAACGCAGGAGTAAAAAAGAGTAGGGGTAGCCACCATAAAACTTTGGCTACCCGCCACACGGACGCACACGCTTACGATTCTAGACCCATTCAGACTGGCGGGTAAACAATGTTTTTGCTAATTGCCCATTGTCACTAATTGGAAGACATCATGTCGACAACAACGCAACAGAATACAGTTGCTTTCAAAGGGTAGGTTTTCGATCCATACAGAGATCAGTTAAATGTGTTGGCCTAGATTGTGGGATTTCCGCTATAGTCAAGAACCTATAAGCTGATGTAATTTTTACTTTATATATTTCGGTAAAATTTACTATCAGTTCAAAGTATAGTTACTGAAATAATTACCGAGTGTATTCCCAGAGGCAAAAATGTGCAAAGGCAACATTGACAGTTTTTTAAACTGTTTACAGCATTTGCTTCCAATTAGGTGTACGGCGCATGTGAATTTGAAAGCCAGCAATTTTGGAAAACATGATGCACATGTTGAAATTAATCTGTACCATTTGATATATAAAGCAATTATTGAGAAATGAACACCTGTTTTCAACTATCACAAATGTGTGAACAAGGAGGTGCGGTGTCGGTGGGGAATATCTGACCCGCATCTAGGGGGGGATCATCTTGGTGAACGGGCCCCTTGAGGGACTGCACACGACCCCCAACTTGATGAGATTGCACATGCACCAGTGTCCCCCCCTCATTATCCATATCCTGTCCCCTGCACCGATGGTGGTATTCCACTCCCATAAGAGGACCTTAGGGCCCTAGCACGGGGTATAACAAAAAAAAAGTGTGCCCAAAAAACAAAAATGTTGTGCAAAAATACTTAACCTACTTCAGAATGCATGACCCCTTTTTATCACTCATGAATTCATACCTGGGATGATTTGTAACTCCCATTACTTTTGAAATAATTATCTTTATAATTAATTGTACGCGTAAATAAGAAATATGAAAACTAGACCAAAGCATAAGGATTGCTCATGACTAGGACGAGTTAGTATAATATGAAAATATTTAATAAGTAATAATTTTATTTTTGACAGCGCATTGGTGACCTTCAGGTCACTCCTGTCAGAATCGTGAGATGACAACCACCCCGATATGCTCAGACCTTAGAAGGTTAAAAAATTATTCACTCAGCGTTTAAAATGTTTAATTTTCGAAGAATGTGCAGTCTCAGAGAACATTCTTATTTCTTGAGTTAACTTAAATCGCATATTTTTTATTATAATGAATTTTTCGTAACGACTATGTTACATTCAGGGTACAATCTACTTTTATGTACTACAAAAAAGGAAAATGAAGTGCTTTTCATGACCACATTTACAAAGTAGGCTACAATAAAACCTGCATTTTGTCTAGCAGAACAAATCCTATCCGCGAAAATTTTCCGTAAGAGACAAGTTTCCTCTATATTTGACGACGCAAAAGGATCTCGGATCGTTTTTTCCTAGTTTGCCCAAATTTTTAGTGGAAATAGTTTGTAACAATGCTACTGGGTGAAAGTGAAACTAGGTTTTATTCTACAGAATCAGGTCTTGCAAAAATTTATTTCAAATTTTCAACGTTGCAATTTTCCTCTTTAAAATCTCCACAGGAGGCGCTAGGAACTTCATATAATTATATTCATGTATATTTTTAAACCTTTCAAGCAATGGAAGATTGTGACTTAATTTTTTGAAATGACAATATTGTTCATTAAAACTGGAACTAATGATATTAGTATGTCCAAAATTACACCTTCCCCGACCTTCCCATTGTATTTCACCATTTGAACTGGTGTAACCAGTGTTGCAAAATTATTTATTTCATTAGATATCTTTTAGTGAGCAACTGGCATATCGAAAAATGAGACAATCTCTCATACATTGAAAAATTAATATTAATAATAAATTAATATAACGTTAAACACTTTCTTTGCGCCTTCTTTGGTGATTTATTCATTTCAAAATTGATATACATTACAAAATTGAGAATTGGAAATGCGAATTTTCGGAAAACTCGCATCGATAAAGCAAAACAGAATAGGTTCACTTTTTCATCTGACAAAACCAAGCCTCTTAGCATCACTTGGTGAAGAGAGATGATGTTTAAAAACCTCGTTCTGACATTTGTGGTTGTCACAAGGATGGTCGAAAGCATCCTTTTTTCCTCAATTGCAGCTACATCGCCCTAAATTATACAAAAATCTGCAAGCTGTACACTTCTCAAAAGCCTAATTCGTGGAACCCGCCTCCACCTCTTAGCCCATCATAGCTATTTTTCATGCCAGTGAGCAGCAGCTTCTCTTTTCTTTTTTTTTTGCCCCGATCCGTGAAACGGCCTCCAATGCAGTATTAATTCCTCTATTCACAGGATTTTCCTTACAGAAGGACCTGAAAATGCTGTACCCCCTTAGAGCATTAGACAGGTTCCTTTTTTTCTTTACATGGACAATCCTGTCTCGTTGCCGAGACCGCAAAACTTTTCCGCGGTAAACACGTTTCCACTATAGGCAGGTTTCACTCTATGGTATAATCCCCAGGCGTAATCACAACGAAGATGCTGAAACCTATCCCGAAACAGGTACTTTCAGCAGAAGGCTTTTAGCGATTGTAATTATTTACATGGTCGTAATATAGAGAATACGCAATATTTATCTTGTTTATTACTGACAAAACAAATATTTAATAAAATCAATGACTGCGCATATCATTTCAATGCAATGCAATGAGAAACATGTAGTGAACACACATTAATTTCATTAACGTAATATCAATATTAAACGCTGTGTAACTTTAATAATGCCACATTTTGTATCATTGCATTGGTGTAAAAATTGCAAACTCATAATTTGCAAACCCAGATTCCACAGTTGGTGATCTAATTTTAAAAGTTTAATTTTTCATTAGGAATAACGCCATTAAAAAATTACCGCGATAACCTGCCAAAACCGATCCCTGAGGCTATCCTTTGTGCACCACAAAAATTGTGCATGTGCAAGCCTAACGCAAAAATATAGAGAGAAATTCCCGGGTGTAGCACTTTTGTTTACCTTGCGGGCATTTGTACAGTTTTTGTGCAGATGGAAACATGACTGTGAGAGCTACTTTGTACCAACATGTTACAAAAAAAAATGCGCCAAGTTCCACACCTTTTTAGCTTTCCTTCCACGACTCACTTACGCATGGCCTAATGGTTTATATAATGTAGAGATGTAGTATGTATAGTCACAGCAGACTTTTTTGTCGCGAAAATAACTCTATGCAATATTTTATAAAACTAATTTGTAAGCAGTAAAAATACCCGATAAAACATCACGTCCGCAATCTTAACCCCAGATATGTATACTATAGAGCCTATACTATCCACAGCGCAACGTAGATTTTTGTTATTGTTTATGCTTTGTAGTCCTGATTTCGTTTCTACATTTTGTTGAAGGACGTCCTGCAATGAAACTTGCTCCCTGCGGCTGAAGTGTACATGAAATGAGCAGGAAAGTGCGCGCAAGTTGCTGTAAGCTTAGGATGTGACACTTTTAAGCCTCTGGCCGTTTCCAACTCATCGTGTATGAGTATGCTTTAAACTAGGTCAAAAAAACAGAACATATCCCAAAACATTTTGGTATGCCCAAGTGCAACGGTTACGGCTCAACATAAATAATGGTTATAGCCGATTGATCCAGAGCAGCGGATCCCAAAACTTGATTTATGTGCACAGCTATACGTTTTCGCACCCGGTCATTGCTGACCAAACCCACTTCGACCGATTCGGATGGCTCTTACATTATACGCCCTCTGTTCTAGCACAATCTGTGTCAGAAAAAAATGTTTCTTTCATCTCAGTTGCATTGCTGATATTTGAAGGCAGCGTGGAACTTATGGGAGGGCCGTATACATTACTGACAGCACGTCGTATTACTCCAGTGAAACATCGCATCAATCTTCCTAGTGTCAACAAACTGCTTCGGCATATGACACATCTCTCCGTTAAAATGTGAAGAAAATATTCGTTTTTTTTGCGACACTCAAGAAGCGTACAATGGTAGTAGAATATATTGCAACAAAAATTGTTGCAATAATTTAAAGCAGATTGTTTGCTTGTGGGAAAATTTACAATTCCCTATTAGTAGAGAAAATTTTCAAATGTCGTAATAAATGGTTTTTATGAGCATTTTATAGCACGTCTTGTTATCGATGTCGGAGCTGCAGTGGTATTTCTCTGCTATATAGGCCTACAGGGTAGTATTGGACATTTTATTGCTGAGATTTCTTCTTTCGAATAAAACTTATCCTTTCACTATGCCTTCCGCATATGCGTCAAGTGAGGAATACGTTGTAGGTATAATGGAACTCATAGGATGTATACCGTGTGTTTCAGGATTGACCTTAAGTTTGCAGACTCATGCCTCAGTAGCCTGACTTTCACATTTGGGATATACAGAATTGATAGGCAGCGTTTTACGACGCTCCATTTTACAACGTTTCACATTAACGACATTTTCAAAATTACTTTACAGATTTTTTTTAAACAAACTGAAAATAACAGAATAAATCGAAACATTAACACATCGCTACAGCAGCTCTGAGGCCAAACCAATGGGCCAAACACACTACAGGAACGTCGCTTGTTTTTCGTGGTGCATTGTGGCAAGGTCTATAGATATATGCGGATAGGCCTCGTTTTACTTTCCATTTTATGGCCCTGTTTTGCTGGAACCTAACCCCGTCGTAAACCGGGGCCTACCTGTATTCATGTACAGTACACCAGTCCTTTGTAAATCCTGTCCACGATCCTGTCAGATGAGCTTTCCACTTGAATATAGCATGTGTTACCACTTTGAACTCCCATCCATATACCCGTGAAAATTTTGCGGACATTTACTTCCAATAGGACATGTCTCCTCAACTTCAAAAATGTCAGTGAGTGTTGGAAAGTTCATTTAATGGGCTTTCCAACGGCATATATGATAACACGCCATGCTTGTAGTTGTAGAGTAGAGGTGAGTTCTCAGGGGCGAGCGCCCGCAAAATATCCGTAGATACGGATGTTAGATAAATCCTGAACCACACAGTGTTACTCGCTGAGACTTTCCCAAACCCAGAATAATTCCCTCATCCTAAAAATGTGCTCGGTTTAAATATGAAAAAGGGGAAACGACAATAAATGTGCATAAATATGGTGTTATGAAGTAGCCTGCGTACAGAGGTTCATCTTGGCCCTACATTGGCACAAAATGGCTCCTCTCACACACGTAGCACCAGAGTTAATTGGGTTTTAAAATACAAGACAAGGCACACAATCACTGCAAGCATCGCGTCAAATGAATTTGCTTCCCAATAATAATTATGGTTTCAGAATAATAACCAATGTCATATGCTTACATAGACAATTGATAGTAATGGTATATAATATTCCTATTATATATATGTGTATATATGTGTATATATACACATATATTGTATGTTGTCATTAGTATATACTTACTTTCAAAAGTACAGTAATTTTGCCGGAAAATCCTAACTACTACCATTTCATGTGCCTCATGCAACCCCACAATCATGGTTCTATACAGGGTGTAAATGAATTCAACCGACAAACTTCTAGGGGTGATAGAGGGGACCAAGACAAACATTTTTGACATAGGAAACCGTGTCCGGAAACGCCATCTAGAGGGGGTTCATAGACGAGGAACGGGTGAGCTCAGACGCGTCACGCGGGAGGCGCTAGGGGAGCGGCCTGTTTTGTTGATAGATGGCGCTCGGATAGTAACCAACGATTCGATGTGCCACAACGTGGCAACAGCAGAGCCATCTAGCAACTAAAGTCCGCCTCCTAGGAGACTCGCGGATAGTCAACAGCGGTTCTGCTGTTGCCAGGTTTTGGCGTATCGTGTTGTTGTTTACTTACTACGACGCGATACGCCATAACTTGGCAACAACTGCGCGCCATCTATCAACAAAACAGTCCGCTCGACTTGCGCCTCTCGCGTGACGCGTCTGAGCGCACCCGTTCCTCGTCTATGAACCCCCTCTAGATGGCGTTTCCGGACACGGTTTCCTATGTCAAAAATGTTTGTCTTGGTCCCCTCTATCACCCCTAGAAGTTTGTCGGTTGAATTCATTTACACCCTGTATAGATGTTATTGGGCTAACGCTTGGATCAGTAATTCGGCTGTCAGTTGTGAATCAATGTCAGTGTATGGTACTACATGGCAGCTTGAATTTAGGTTGACTCATTGTTCCGCCCTAAAAAAAACAGTTTCAGCATGCGCCTGGAAAAAACAACGTAGTAGATATCGACATATTTAGAGCGCCAAATATCCCTATACCCTTGACCTACTAACTAATAACCGATCTCATAGCATCAGATTAAACTCCGCGCAATTAATTCCGGCAACCTAGCTTTTCCACTAGAAAGAAAATGTCAGGAAATAAAAAAAGGTCTCTGCCTCTATATTTTCCTCCATGCTGAGAGCCATATTAGAAGGTATCCATGCGAGGCGCAATGTAACGATCTCTCCTCTCCAACTGAGCGGACATATGAGTAGCTGATGTTGACCCACCGTCGAGAGTTTGTCAAATAAACCTGAGGCCTGAGCTGTGAGACGAAACGGTGTCGAAAAACGGACCATTAGCAGATTGATGGAATGGGGATTGCTTCCTCTAGTCGCTGCCGGATCTCATGGGGCGATGGGAGGAGAATCATCCCATTAGATCATCACTCGGCTGCTAACGGCCCCAAGGCATAGCTTATCTCTTCCGGCAGAGAAAACTTGTGTTTCAGAGCAGCAGACGACATTTTCGCAGCGTAGTTTAACCCCCTCTTGTATTATGATCGCTTATATTGCGGTCACGGACCGCACTTTGGAAGCCACCGCTGTGTTCTGCCCTCAGCTAGATCCACTCGATTTTGGGACCAGATCGACTCCAAGAGGCAATTTGGGGGGCTCTAATGAAACATGTCGTGGGACATAAAGTATTCATCGAGTGTCAAAATTATCTACGTGGGATGCGTCAAATTACTGGGCGTTACTGGCATTTTGGGTGGGGTTGAAGTCATCAAATTTGACAGCTTTCACATGGGTTGTGTCTCCTGCAAGTAATGGCACCCAGATTTTAGGTCTAGTGTTTTAGATGAGATGAGTTAGTTCTGAAATATGTAAAGCTGGGGTCACACACATGAGTGGACTATTTTTGAGGCACTTATATTAAAATTGGTGCGAAGTGTTCCATCATACTCTCATGTGAACGCATGAGACACTTAGCAAGGCTTCAATTTGGCGGAATTTATTAAGCACCTTTTTATTATGCATGGGCTTTCGGATATAGCCTGCTTGGATTTTTTTTTAAACTGGAGGCCTTCACATGATGGTATGTGTGATGCACAACAACACAAAATTTCCCTAAAGAGGCCGTTATTATGTGGTGTCTATACACACCGTATCGATGCAGGGAGCTCTACAGAATTGAAAATGCCTTTGTTTTTTCCGCTCATATTTAATCGATAAGCGTGGTCAGCTGCAGGTCTGCATGTTCCTGCGCGAGTTTGTTTTATGCTGAATGCCGATGAAAACCTTTGTGGAGGTCATGTCAGGGTTGGAAAAAGTTTAAAATCCTGGCCAGAGTGACATACCGGATTATAAGCATTGTGTCAAGTGTGATGCCGTCAGTGTTCTACTTAATGTTTCCGGTGCTGAGGGGCGTTCTGCCATAAGCATCTCGTTACACAGGCCGTAAATAGCATTTATGTTTCAGTGCCCTTCACATTCTAATCAAAGCCAGCAGTTTCATCGACATTCAAATTTGAATACTGCAGCATATTGTGTTAGGTTCGTATTGTATTTTATAGGACGATAAGGCTTACTGTGCCATGCTATCGGGAGTGGTTATGCTCGTGCCGATAGTATCGGGCTCTCTGATAAGCCACGACCTTGTTCAAATATGGGCCCGAGTGGCATCAATTACCAACGTAAGTGCCCAATACCCTCCCAAAAAAGACGAAATAAACTGTGAAACAAAAGCAGTAGTCCGCTTCAAAATCAATGAAACCTTAATGTATTATCCTGAAACCGGCCCAGTGAACTTAATGACTTCTTTAAAGGAAGTTCGCAGTGAATTCTAGCGAGCGCCCATGCTTCTTGGATTGGAGATTTCTTTCTCGGCGTGTCTTCCGAAGCGAAATCCAATAATCGTGAAGATCAATTTTTTTCTTACCCTCTCCTCCTTCTCTCTGTCCTTTCGACCAATCAATACTGACGTCATTTAGTATTCCTTCCGTATCGACTACTGGAGCGAGATGGTTGGGATCGGCACGATATGTTACCGAAATCATCTTTGCGCCATTTCTGCCAGCAGGTTCCTACTAGAATTTCAATTCATAGCATTTTCTTCCCAGCCATTATCTAGTTCGGGACCCAGATTTTCACTCCGTGTGATTTAGCCGACTTATTTCCGGGGGAATTATTGATCAAGTTCCTCCCCCCCCCCCTCCCACTTTACTATTTTTCGGCACGGATCAAATTGCTGCACTCGTTGTTCCGGTTGTTGGGAAGTATCGCCTGGAAATGAATGTCCACATTACTCGCGCAGGATGCATTGCAACAATTTGCTCCAAGGAAAAGTAGGTGTAAGTATTCCTATAAATTACCTGCACCCTGATGATTATCGAGGGGTTTGGGACATTATATTGGGTGTTCCAGCATGAACCACACAAAGATATCTGGAGATAGAAATTCAGGGGTGTCACTGCTTGCCTTTTCCTAATAAATTGAGGATAATCCTTGATCACCTTTCTATTAATTTTATATGGTGTGAAATCTGACCTAGGCAGATTGTCTCTCCTAACCCCGAGGGCTAATTAATAGCTGCGGTTCCGCAATAATAGTCTACACAGGTTGCCAAAAATTTAGACTAGACTCGTCTCCGGCTGTCTCACGACTACTTTACAACTTGGGAAGCCTCAAGGTCCACCCCGCGACACCCCCCCCCCGCATCCACGCCATCTCTTAACAGAACTGACAACTTGCAACTGAACCCCACCTTTCGCATCTCACAATAGTAATGGAAGTGAACACCAATAAGATAACTGGAATGTATATTAATTGCATCCCATCACATGATGTGTTTAGCAAAGCCATTTGGGTCGGTTGGGTGCCTGCAGAGACGAGACATGTAATTCGTTGGTATATTCAAAGCCGACCGCAACGTGGATATGAAAATGTTGCGGGGAAATGCTAATGACAGCCAGAATGATAGGAGCTTACAGTTTCGATTTGGGTGTCTGAGCGATATTTTATTCCAACGCAATTAGCCATGCGCGGCGCGCAACAAATAATTTTTGTTAGGACAACTCCATTTTGCTTCAGCCATTTAAATGCAGGGTGTTCGATTGAGCAGCGATAACCGCGGGAGGGGGTTATTTCGACTTCATGGAATCCCAAGCAGGGAAATGACGCGCATTAAATGTGTCGCAATCGTTAATTCCCTATACTCGCTCCCATAAATGCTTATACAGGCAGGTTGTGCTGCCAGCCCGCAGAAAAGTCCTGTTTAAAATTCCGGGGCAGACGATAAGCTCGTGACAGATATACACTTGTTTACTCATTCATACCCAAACTTGATGCCATTATGCATGACTCACATTTAATAAGCTGGTGAAATTTTGGATAAGGGGCTTGCCCCCGGTTGGAGGTATCATCCCTTTGATGTCACGGAAAAGCCTTTTCTTTTTTGGAGGATACATGTATGCCATGGACGTAAGCTGGTAAGGCATAGCTAGAGACTAATTTCAACTATGAGCGCGCAAAAGTGGGTCACATGCTTCGTAGAGTATGACAGAAAAGTAGTGATTCGGATTTTCCACACTGGCGCTGCTCTCAGTTACACAGCTGTGCCATCTGTTGGGAAATTTTTCTAAGAGAGTGCCGAGGTTTAGCTCACAGTTAAGTCAGGTTATTGTTCGCGTCAATGAGTACCAATAGGGCTAACTTGGTCGTATGAGGATTTTGACAATAGAGTAACGATGTTAAATGCCTAGCGCTCTCTATAGCAAGCAAGGTGCAGTTAAATTAATTGCTATTCTAAAGAATCAGGGTGCATTCCTGCCATGAGACATTCCTTCGCCCCAAAATATTACATTGAGCAATATGGGCATACAGTATATTGAGAGCATGGCTGCTTCGGAGCTATGAGCTTGTTTCTAGACGAGTGTATAGGTGCATATACTGTATAATGTGCACATTGAGGGCGGCAAATCTAGGGTGTAAAACGATATTATAGGCGACTAAGGTTATGCCCAGATTCTAGGGTAAATGCTGGAGGTGTGACAAGCTGCTCCCAACTACTGTATGCTGTATCGGCAATCATCTCTTGTTGTGCTCTACTTGTGAGCTATTTATCTAGCCTTTTCTGTTAGTAACTGGGTAGCCCCTTCAAAACAATGGTGACGATAATAATGTAGCAATGGTAATGATGGTTAGCAATGTCTGCATACAATGAAATTTGTATTTATAACATACCCTGGACACAGCTGAAACTTGTCTATTGCGGGTCTTATTGGGTCCCAACGAAGAGTCTTCATTCTTATGTTCATTTCTGTCACAAGGAACGGAAAATTTTTGCGGAACAGAGTGACTCATGCTGGATTCACTATTCTATATCTATTTTCCTGCACATTTTTATTATTTTTGTGCATTTTGTTGACTGCATTTCATTTTCTCGAAAGAGCTAGAGTGAGGCTAAAAACTGGATATTGATACATAACAGGTCCCTCTTAGGCATGACGTTGGACATTTATAAAATCAGAACATCTGTGCCAAATTATAATATGTAATAATCTTGTGCATCGCGGTATTTTTTGCCCTGGTAATAAGTTATTACACAGACATAAAATGGCAACTTTTAAAGGTACGGTATCCTGAAACAAAAACATGTTAAATATAAGAGTATAAGAGTAGGTTTAAAGCCACAGTTTCGATGAAAATATAACACCAACACATGCAATATTCTCCCTTGGAACAGGCTGCCTGAAGCCCTCGGCATTTTTGCTGCTGCACACATTTAGCATATATCGACTTTTCGGACTTTTTTATTGCCAACGTCCATTTTAACCTGTCAACGCCACAATTTTCAACCAACCTGTGACGTCACAGACCTAACCGGAAGTTTCCAAACAGTTTATACGCAAACCTGAAAAGGTTGCGCCGCTATTAATATGTCAAGTCGACCTAAGTTGTGGAACGAAGAGCCCCCCTTTCAAAGGAGTTGAGCAAAGCCTTCGATCGCCATCGAACTTTTTTTTCTCCTTCTCCGGTCCTTTCTTTTAGTCCCCATCGCGTAATTCTATTTGTTCGCGTCTTCGATCAAGAGGTTGGAAGAACAAGAGAAGGGCAAAGAAGAAGAAAAAAAAAAGTAAGTTTGCGAGTCAGCGGTCTGCACGTCCAAATTGAAGCATTCCCACTTTTTTAATCAAATAGGAGAAATCGAGTACTTCTTATAGTGACGAAGACTGTACTACAATTTTAGCATGACGACAAGTTATTTTCTACACGACGGTGGCCATTAGCAAACCCCTGATACTGCCTGGGTTCCATACGTCACGCTACGAATGACGTCATTTGCCACTGCAACGTAGCTGGAATCTCGCCTAAACTGCCGAATTCTAATCCGGGTTGACCTTTTACGACAATTCATTTGGCTGTAATAATAGGAGAGTGGCGAACTGATGAGGGCTGTTTTCAAAATTGGTGGCATCAGTGTGTCGATGACGGTAACTGGCACTGCAGAACGTGACATTTCACGCACTGGTTGCATGTAACCTTCAAGGACTAGCTGTTCTCTGGTGAACTGTTAAAGTAGATGCAGCATTGATATGGATTTGGTATTTCAGTATCAGTATGGACACTTTGAATATTATTGTGGATAGGTGTGTTGCGTACGTGCTCATATATATCTTAGAATTCCTTGAAGTTCTATGCATACAATATTTATGGAAGGTTTGACTACTCTGAAAACTAATCACAGAATAGATATCCATGTCATATTGAAAAAGTCCCTATTATCATGCAAACACTCATCAGACACATTGTCTTAACTAAACGAATGAGGTAAAGTTTGAATCAGTGGCATGGAATCTGTCTGGATTTTAAATGAAAAGAAACGTTTCTTTACACTTTCCCAGGAGAGGGAAGGATTCTGGGGGAGAGAAAGAGATTCTGTCCCATTTAAAAAAAACCCCGCCTGAGGTTCGCTTGTGGAAGAATTTAAAACCTTGCGAAAAACTGCATGGGTTATATTTTGCCTCGAGGGGCGGATAAATAATGGGGGTTGGGAAGCTGCTGTGGCATTTTTATTGGAAACTCCAGGGAATTTGCCAGAGGCGAACCAAAGAAAACCCTAGAAAACATGGTTCACGATAGACGGCCCCAGGAATTGAACCGAGGACCTTATCGTGTGGAAGTCGGAGGCCTCACTACCTTGTTATTCAAAGGATATTATCGGATCAAACATGAGGCAAATAGTTGTGGTAAACTTATTTGTATGGGCTTTTATGTAGCCGCTCACTAAAAAGATTCCATTAGCATATTACGTATTCTATAAGATGAATCCACACATTTTGTCCTAGTCAATCAATTTGTGTCGTTGGTATACAGTAATCCTTTGAAAATGCCCTTTGATTTTGATGGAAAATTCAAAGCGGCAACCCATGCAGGGATTTATTTGCATTTGGTTCCATATTCAACCAGATTGAATTTGAAATGTCACTGATACTGTGGTGTACCTGACTTGTAAAGCTGTTTACGAATGATAAGCGTGGGTTGGGGGCAGTATTATTATGATGTTGTTGATCTGTCAACTGCTTGATTTCTATAAAAGAACTTGTGTAATATGAGTTTTATACATCGTGTTTTCCCTATATATACATCCCTACGCGTGAACTCCTTTCAACTTGAATGAATAATTGCTCAGATGCCTATCTTCAGTGCTGCAAATACATCGTATCGGGTCCTCAAATTAGTTTCTGCAGGGGTGGTGTCTTACCACGAGTCATCCTTCGAAGCAATTACCACGAGCTACAGTACCTGTTAAATAATTCAAGTGGCCTAATTTTATTTTTAATGCCGGTGGTCTTCAACTTGTGCGGTGGCCCTAGTATAGGGTTCCAGAGCAAATCGCTCTCTTGTACTGAGAATATTTAAAAAATTACAAGAAATGAGGGGTGTGGTGGAAAAACATGATAACTGACAAAAGTGTAATTTTTCAGGAGAGCGAATTGAAGTATGCATTCTCTTAACAAATCATAGGGAATGCTGGTTGTGACCTAGTCCGTGTGGCCGTCTCATGCATGATACAGGAACTTTGAGTATAGCAAACTGTTTGTCATGTCTTATCTTGTGTCCTATACATAGCTGCTAGGTGTTTAGGTCAAAAACGACAAAAATGTCAGTTATCATGTTTTTCCACCACACCCCTCAAATGTGGTTCTTCTCTCCGAAGTGATATTATTACCACATCTGACTTAAGAAGCAGTATAATGTGGTCTAAAAAATAAGTAAATGAGTTTTGTGAAAGGTTTTAGTTTAGGGTTTGAACATATTGCTGCTTTTGATGTTATATCCTGAGCAAGATTAGTTAAGTTTTTTTCAAATTATAACTCAGCAATTTTCTTGTTGGATGTAATATTTGAAATGATCCTGGAGATTTTTTGTGCAATTTTAGTTCACCATGTTATGCCATCACCATTTCATTTCATCATGAGTCATGCAAAGAAAAACTTCTACAATTTCTGATTTTCGAACTGGCAGACTTTTTCGATTACCCGTGCTGGTATCGAGAGAGTATAGGCATGATTGGGAAGGGAGGTGTAGGTTCTCGAATCGCGTCATGATTTAGTTGCCATCTGGTGCGTTCTGCCTTACGTGGTCTTCACACAGGCGGTTTTAGCACTATAATTGTAGTCGTAATCTGAATGTCCGCCAATCGGGAAGAAGGACGCAGCTGCCCACGACGATTGACGGATCCTTAAGACTAAAACTATAGTGCTAAAACCTCCTGTGTGAAGATCCCTTTTTCGGTACAGATTACAGTTGAAATCAGATGAAGCCTGAGCTCGGATTCCTCTCGATCGGGAAAGAAAAGACGATTTTTTGCGGTCCAACTGGAATCTTTCTATCCATGGATGACATCACTTGGTTACTACTTCGTCTATACGTAATATGTATAGACCGGAAAAATGTCAGAAACATTTTTTCCCCTGCTAAGTTATTGCACCTTTGGAATAAAGGTTGACACAAGTTATTTTGTAATACCGGTACTATTTTACATTTCTGCAATTTCTGCCAGTTGCAGGGCTATACAAATAGAGTAAGTTATTAATAATAAAATCCCACTATTTCTTCACCACTAACTCGTACCACTTCACTAAGGTCTCACCGCCCTATTGGGGGGGGGGGGGGGGGGAGGGTCATCACATGGTTGTCATCACATCAGCGACCTGGCGGTAGAATCAGTAGAAATCCTCCACCAGACCATTTCGGGCCCAATCACCAAAATGGTGGTAGACAGGATGGAGGATGACGGTAAATGAAAGCAAGGAACTAATAATGTGTCATGGAAGGCATAGCAATGGTATGGTACGTTCTTGAGGGGTACGCTTGAATAAACCTTGCACTCCCATCAGTCCCATGTCCTCATTGTCTAGCAGTACTCACCGTCTTCTCCACCCCGCCCGCGCCCTCTTCCCTTACCTTATATCAAGAGCTTATATCTATTCTTCTAGCTCTATATACTCTTTACTAATGGTGATTGCGCTCGAATAGGTCTTGTATGGGGTTCCTGTTGGAATCATACTGATAGCGATGCCGCTGGTATGTTTTTCTGATGTCAATATAATATGGTGCATCCAAGACCATATTTGTAGAATTATTATTTCTCCTCTCCTTATTTGCAATAATGTCTGCATATGTGGTTCACTGGTTCACGTTCATTTGACTTATGGTGGTTGCATGAAAGCCAATTAGGAGAATTCTGTCATAAATCATGGATAATATCCACAATGCATAATGCGATACAAATGGTGATTTCCCCTTTAATTTTTGTTTTATATTGCAACATTTTGAGTAGAAATTATAAGAGACTGAATTGAATAATTTAACACCAGTACGTCATGCTTCATAGTTCATACAGCAGCAGATAAATAAATATAATTGCGCTTATCATCACAATATTTGATTTTTCAAATCGCACAAGGTATTCACTGTCATCATTATGGTTTTAGACCAAGACCCACTGTTGCACACATGATACTGAAGTTACGCAGGTGAAAGGGAATACTTTCGGGATCCGCCATTACTGAGGTAGCCATTTCTTCCCATACTGTATACCAACGTTTATGTGCCACATAAGTTAGTTTTTACGCGACAAAAGTTACTCTAGAGAGTCATAGTGTTCCCATAGATCACGTTAAAGAACTCGGTCGTGCGGTACAAGAGTCGGACTGATACATGTTGCACGAGAGTATTGACTGAGCCTGCTAGCAAAGCTCTATTCAGACATGCAGGCATCGTGTACATGAGCTACAAAAGTACTGCTGTGCCACTGTCCCATGGTTAAAAGAAGACGAGGGTTCTGCAAATGGCAGGTGGTTTCAGAAGCCTAATTTGAGTAAGCAGGAATGCATGACATAACCTGTCACTCCCTGTAATTGAATCCTTTATCAGCTCACCACTGATGAGTGAAGGTGAACAAGCGTGATGAAAACTCTCATTTTTCAACCTTATGATGACAGAATGGACCCATCTCTTTGCATTTGCGCGTCTGAAGTGTGATAAGCAGTCAACCAGGTTTTTTTTTTTTTTTTGCTTTTATGATTATTACTTTTTGGTTTGTGATTAGCTGAGACATGTCGACCGTGACTTTATGAGAATTTTTATATAGTCTTATCATCACTGTAAAGGTGAGAAGCTGTTATATGAAAGGAATTAGCTTGCGATTCCTACTCATTTCAGGGATCATTATTCCTGAAATAGAGGCGAACTTGAATGGTCATAAAAGTTGCAGACAGTGACGTAGCCATGATTCCAGTTCGTGGGGCCCGCAATCTGGGGGNGTAAGTCGAAAAATTTCGCTCGAGCCCCCTGCCCCTCCCCCCCCCCCCTGGCTACGTCCCTGGTTGCAGATGCAGTGCGTGGGCTTTTCTTGAATGCATAATTTAATAAATTGCAATTTTATTTACAATTTAACCTATCTGTGGCGTAAAATATTTTGTACTTGTACAATGGAAAAATTAAAAATTATGAGATAGGCCGGTTAATAAACTTTGTGTGCGTAGATGGAAGAACATTAATTTTTGGGATATTTGCTAGTCGATAAATATGAATAAATGTAAATAACTGAAATAAAAACTTATCAATTTTTTACACAATCATGTTGCAATGGGTGCGTATGTTATCAGGCGTGGCGTGAACACAAAAGAAAGGCATAAATTTTTAGCCAGCTCTCAAAATATTTATTTACTAGCTGCGGAACCCGGCGTTGCCCGGGAAGAAAAATGAATGAAGGGATAACACCTACCTGTAGGCTGTAGCCCAGTCAAAATTTTCACGCATAGAGAGCCACCCTGACACTTTTAGGAAGGACGGGTGGGAACTGGGAAGGACGGTAGAGGTGGGAGGTGTTGGAGTAGGACCACAGATGGCATTGGTGGGCGGACAGACTGACAGACTCACAAACGGCTTTATTTATATAGATGAGATGGGTAACTTGCTGAGAGGAACGTTGTGTGAAAAATAATATTCTCTACAATAATCATAATTTTAAAATACGTGAACGGTCAGAATATCATATGTATTTCCAGCCTTATGACATTGGGAATGAAACATTGCCATACAAGTTCACAATCAGTATAGTTAACCGTTAACCAATTTTTTTGTCGTTAGATATTCTCTCTGGTTTATAAAGGATATGCCCATTCAGCCTAATAATAAAATGACAACTTACTCCTTAAAGTAACTTTCCGCTGGTAAATGTTTAATTATGAGCAGTGGTGCCAAAATGTCGCTGATTTAATAACATGGCATAAAAGTACCATAAGTAAACGATCATGCTAAGACAAGGCAGTCTACTTTGTTGTACAGTGTATTTAACTTTTTGATATTCTGAAGTTAAATATTATCTGACGGGTGTATATGAGATAGTCGCGCATGTTTTAATTTTTATTTTAAAGTACAAAATTTTAATACAGCTTTTAATTTTGACGCCATTATTGCAGAATATTACAATAAGGCAATATCTAATACATTTTCATTCATCCGGCTGTAAGCCTCATATTGTACTTAAAGTTTTAAAAATCGCTTAGCATAATTACAGGCTCTGGGAGATTCTAATGCGGTTTTCCAGTTTCCCCTGGGCTCAAGACCTTTTAATTAGTAGGACTGCTTATCAGGATTTCATAACTATTTTTAAATCGAGTGCTATCCTATGGGTATACCTTGAGGCTCTACCAAAATTCGATTTAGCTCTCAGAAAGAAGGTGGTTGACAAGCTGTCAGGCCGCGCGGTCGGGTTCTGATCGTCTGGTCAGATTCAGCTCAACTTGATCTATTGAGACCGTAGGTTACAGGGCCATCGATGTAGGCTAGGTTTGGTCAGGCCAAACCATATTTTAAAAGTATATAGGACGGAGACTCAGGAGTTGATCTTAAAAGACGCCCTTAGCCACGTCAACGTGCAGTGTTCATTTGAACTTATATCAATTATCTTATATCTTGTCCTAGGCAAAATATGGAGCATCTGAGAAGAGGGTTCAAGTGTGAAAAATTGATGTTTTTTTGTAGGTGTGTTGGGTGTAGTGTCAACCTCTAGTGCGTCACCATGTAAATTGGGGCAAAATATTCCAGAAATTAAGAGCACATATTAATGACTTAATTATAGTGGTTACTATTTTCGGAACTAGATATTTGTTATTCACATTTGGCCATTTATTGTATGGCAACTGTATTGTTGCCTTTTTATACGGAGAAATTTTATGACATTCGCATTTTCATACAGCATTTTTTAGAGAAGTATGCTCAGATACTCCACATTATTGTCGTCCTATATTCACCTTGCGCAGGAGCAATCAAGACCACTGAATAAACATAATTATGCTGATACCATTCAACCTTCTGCTACCGAGTACCATTATGGATACGATCACTGATGGTCCTCTTGCATCGGCACGTGCCACCCCATTACATCCCACGCTATACCTGTTATGGCCAGAGTGTCTTTTCCACCGGCCATATTATCCAGAAGCAGCCTGGAGCTTAGCAGCAGAACCTGGAATTGATGGTGTGCGTGAAAGTGAAATGATGTAAGCGGGGATGTAAAGTGATTAGGGAAGCGCTCTTCGCGCCCACCTGCCTCACCCTCCGAGTCTTGGATCGGACATAATTCCCTCATTTTTCACATAATGCGAGGAGGCCATCCTGGGCGATGATGGCCGACCCAGTGCAAAGGGGAAAGTCTGCATGCACTTTCGGAAGAGGGAAGAGGAACGGGGGAGGGGAGGGGACGGGAGGAGGAAGGAACTAATGGCGGCTCATTAAGATGCCATAGCTGAGCTGCCTGCATGCCTAATAATTATGACGTGCTCAATAATAGCGTCTTGGCGTCATATTTCTCTGCCTGCGACTGCGATTTATGGCCGCTACTCAATGCCCGGATCCCTCATTTTGGGCGCCTCCTCGTATAATTGACTCGCTGCAGACTTTTCAGAACGGGAGTCATCTACAGGGTCGTCAAGGGAAAGGGAAAGGGAAAGGGGGGGGGGG